>AWUE01015684.1:0-50082 GCA_001974825.2 Corchorus olitorius | reverse complement strand
ATAATGTTATCGGGTTGTGTCAATTAAGGCAAAAGAGCTATTGGCTGCTGTGTGTGAACAACACGCGCTCTGACATGCTGACGCGTCAGAGCCCTATTGGCTGAAGTGTCTGACAGTGAAATTTTAATGTTTTTGTAAATTTAAATAAAAAATGAAAATGTTTTTTTTTTCATTTAATCACCGGTCTCTTTACAAAAATAAGAACAAAAATACCAAGTAATTTACAGAAAAACTGAAAATAATTTACTTGAGAAAATCCAATCTCCATATTATGATCCAATCTAACTAATCATACGCATAAAGGAGAAGTTAAATCAATGTTCGAAACCTTTCCAAACACAACGAATCAATAACTAATGAGGAAGCACTAATCTTACCTCCTTTTCCAAAATTATAATTGAACAACATTGAAAGAATGTGCCATTCAAAAATTGGAGCCATACGAACCAAACATAGAGCAAAAAAATTTCAAAAGTGCATCAGAATCTGAGAGAAACATATTGTCAAACATGTAATCTTCCAACAAGGATAAAACTAAGAACAAAGAAATCTTACCACACTTGACCGGAAGACAATTCGAGAAAAGAGCTTCTGGTAAAAAGCACGATCACCCAGGCGAAACAAAAACAAAAGAAACTGGAAAGGATTACAAATTCCCCAAATGACCTCTAAATCGTGACAATGAATCCACCTCTTTGATTTCCCCCCACAAATTAAATGATTTTTTACCCACATTCATGAAGCATTGATAGGATAAATGGTGAAAAACTTAAATTGCCAAAAAGGAACCCATAAAAGGGTCCAAATTCTTTTGGACCAAATTTTGACAGGGGAGTCGAAACACCAGTAGTCGAGAAAGATTAAGCAAACTGAAAAAGAGAAGTTTAAAAACAAAAAACTACACAAAATTAGGCATGAAATAAACTAAATAGTGAAAGGAGCCACAACCCAACCAATCACAAAGTGTCATGAAGCTAGTCCCATTTGAGCCATCGCCTCCATCACTGCCTCTCACTAAGCCCAACCCTTGAAATCACTGTCAAGCTCAAGCTCTCCTTCGCTAACAACAGCAGACACTAGATGCCCCGATCAAGAAGCCATTCGATGCGTAGGTGAAATCGAAGGGAAACCCCAGAATCAAAGAGAGGATGGAATTGGGAATTAGGAGAGAGTTTCAGGCATAGTTATTAAACCCGGCCCGGAGAGCGATCCGCTCGAGGCTTCGGATCACGGGTCAATTGGTTTAACCGTCGGGTCAATCGGGTCAATGCGGGTTAATAAATAATATTTTTTAAATATTTTTATAACTTTTATATTTATTATTTCTATAACTAAAATTATTAAATCTAATTTATAATATTCTTACATAATGATATAAATGGAAATAATTATATTTTAGCATATAAAACTATAAAAAATGAATTTATTTCCATTAATTATCAATTATCCAACCATGAGTTATGTTAATTTAAATAAATAAAGTCGGATAGATGTAAAAAATTTCATTAAGAATATAATACTTATTAAATTTTGTTATTTTTTAATTTCTTTTTAAGGTTTATTATATAATTTACAATATTTCCCTTAATATATATATTTATAAAATGAAAAAAATGGATTTAAATGTAAATTTTAATGAAATACATTAACCCACCGGGACACTTGAAACCCGGCCAGATCACCGGGTTAATCCGAGGTTCAACGGGTTGTTTCCTTAAACGGTCCAAATGTTAACCCGGACCGGTTCCAGCTCTGGGTCACCGGGTCGAACGGTCCGACCGCCGGGCCGGTCCGGATTTAATAACTATGGTTTCAGGGATTAGTAAGAGATTAGGGATTTCAAGCATCGATGGGCAAGTGAAATCGAGGAAGAATGGATCGAAGAGAAATCGAAGAAGAATGAAAGAGAGCGTGAAATTTGGGGATTAGGATTATGAATAATGAAAGGATGACTTTTGAATTTTGGAAGAAAATAACTTTCGGGCTTTTTTTTCTACGTTTTTTTTATCATTTCCCAACAAAAAAGAAAAACATTTTTCTCTCTTTTTTCAGACGCCACGTGAATATTAGATTCCATGTAGAATATCTCATGCGGGGAAGATAGCGCGTGTTTTGACAACATACGGTCCCGTTTAATTTTATCCTGATTTGGCTCAACCCAATAACGTTATATCCTGAATTGACACAAATCGTAATGTTATATTCTGAATTACATTTTCATGTAAACGTTAGATCCTGATTTGAGCATTTAGCCATTTTCTTTAGGTAAAAATCAGCACCTAGGGAGGAAAAAAAATCTTTCAACACTCTCTTTTCTATTCTAAATAAATTTTTCTTTTGGGTTTTGGTTAAGAAATAGATAAATATTGGGATTTTCTAAATTAAAATATTGAGAGAGGAGCATGATTGTCATAAGTGAGAGGAGAGGGAGATTTGTTAAAAATAGGAAACAAAGTTCTTTCCCACTTTGAGAAAGGAACACATCTCCTGCATTTGGAATCTCAAACCTACAAATAGGGTAGCATGATGCTTACTGTCAAAATTTTTGAGAAGATTAAAATAAATAAATTTTTAAAAAAATGATGGCTCTCTCTCCCAATAATCTAATCTCCATAGCTGTTGGAACCAAGAATAGGGTAAAAATATAGGCAGGTTGATTTCCAATTAGGTTGTACCAGGAAAGGAAACAAAACCAAGTTTTACCCTTTACCAAATCCATAAACTTCACTGTTCCTTTTGGGTTTTGTTGTTCCAATTTTAGGGTACACCAACTTTGATGCATACAGCAAGAAATGCTATTAATCCAGCCTTATAACATCTTGTCTACTTATCTCTTTTGATGTGACCAACTTTTTCAAGATTTTTTTTCTTCTTTTTTTAAGCTCATCACACTTATGTCTCAATTATACAAGTCTGTCTAATAACAACTTGCAAAATGTTACATGGCTCAACTAAAGGTCTAAAGTAGATTTCACACATCACACTTATTTTGTGATTTTATTTATTTTGGTTGAAAAAGTGGAAAAAATATACTTTATATTCATATATATATATATATATATATACAAGAATTAATTTTAATTTAATTTAATGTATAATTTGATTCTCTCAAATTATTATATAAAAATATTTCAAATACTTTTTTATTTGAAAAATTAAATCTTTACTTTTTTACGAACTATTCGATATTCTATAATTATATTGATCTTGATCAATTCTTCCAATAAAATCTATCCCGATTGCCTTTCAGAAAAAATATTGATCTTGATCAATTTGGAGTTGAATAACGTCGAGCCCTATTTGTAAGATAGCTCGATCTCTGGCATATCTTTGAACTTTGATGTTATTCAATTATATATGATACTATCTAATCTGGAACTATCTAATTAATAAAAGATAATATGTATATGTATCGAAGTATATACATACCTATACATACTATTAATCATTCGAATTCAATATTGTGCTCTAATTATTAGTAATAAAAAGAAAATGTCATTCATTTGGTTTGATGTATGTGAAAGTAGATGGCATGGCATCTCTCCCTTTGCCTTTGGTTTTTTTTTTTTATCCTTAGATGATTGTCGTTTTGTGTTTGATATATGAATGACTTGACATTTTAGGGCTACAACAGCTGAATGACCTGTCCTTTTTTCTGCCTTTTTCTTTATATCCAACAAAGATGAATATTGACATGCTAGTTTACTTTATAGTAATTTTTAGTTCTTACCAATGCAAGTAACTTGATTTTCTTTAGAAAGCAAGTAACTTGATTTGAATTATGAGAAAAGTAGTAAAAAGTTTTACAAAACTTTATTTTATTTTTATACAAAATAATACTTGTCATATTAGATATCAACTAATTTGAGATTTCGTGCCGGATGTCATTTGATGAAAATCTGTTATTTATTTATAAGATTCGAAATTAATGCCTTATTTAAATTATTTAAGATGTTATAATTTGAAGTTTGGACAAACAATTTCTATCTTTCTTTTCATAAAATTACATTTATATAAGCATTCACTAATATAACTAAAAACATCTATGTAAGAATAAGAAAAATCAATATTAAAACAATTTACTATATATATAGGATGAGTATTGAACTTGAAAGTTGAAACTCAACAAATTTGAAAACCATTTTCTTGTCACTTAGACAAAACTTCATTTCTAATACTTGCACATGTAACTTATGGTTCAAAACCTCATGAACTTTTCGCATAGAGTTGAATTTTGGAAAGCTACAAATTAATATAAGGAGATTAAATTTTGCTATTATTGGCAAATACCAACTATAAGCTTTTTTTCATATTTTTTTTTCTTTTTAACCTAGACAAGCAACAAAAATTAGGAACCTTCATACCAATCCGTACAATGCCTTTATTTTTATTGCCCTTTTCAAGTTTATTTGAGGACCCATCTCGTCGAAGAAGTCATGAGGAAATGACACCACTACAAAACATTGTAAGTATTTTATATCCTTTTCCTATATTATGTATCCCTTTCATGGTTGAAATCTTCAAGTTTAAGTTTGTCATATTACAAAATCACTTGGAATAGAATACAATTTTATTTTATTTTATTTAATAAACTATTATTTTTCTTCTATAATCTTAGTGCACTAGGTAAAGCACAAAATATTCACCTTTTGTCACATGTCAATTATAAGGACAGTTTTTTTTACCTGCTTCTTTCAATTATTACATGCATTTTTCACTATTTTCAAATCTTAAAAATTAACTTTAAGAAATAAATAGTAAATATAGACAAGTACAATCTACCAATGGTATGGTTGTAGAGTAGAAAAAGAATTGATGAAATGTACCCCAAAGGTTTCATTTGATTAGTATAAAATTAATTACTACGCGTGACATTTTTTTTTTTTTACAATTACTACATGACATATGGGTGCAATTGTTAAAAGGCTAAATATACAATACCATCAGTGGAGATTAGCAAACTATACATGCAGGTCATGAAGGATGACATATGTCCTTTAAGGACTAGATTGAAATATTTAAAACTTAATTAATTAAGAAAATAGACATGTGTCAACTCCACAACCCGCTTGTGGTGTCCAAAATTTACACCGTCGGTATATCAAATAATTACCCCTGTTAAAATCATTTAATTTGGACAATGCAAATATACTATGAAAAACACATGAGCATATGGGTGGTAAATCTTTTTTTTCTTATTTGGGGTAAATTGCCAAAATGATTAATGCAAGCAAAATTTTACCAATATAAAAAAGGGTAATTATTTGATACACCGGCGGTGTAAATTTTGGACTCCACAAGCGGGTTGTGGAGTTGACACATGTCCATTTTTTGAATTAATTAAGTTTTAAATATTTCAATCTAGTCCCTAGAGGACACATGTCACCCTTAAGAACCCGCTTGTGTAATCTGCTAAACTCCACCGCCGGTGTATTGTATAATTTGCCTATAAAAAAACCACAACCTAAGAGTAAGGGGAAAAAGAAAAAACCTCTTTCCTTTTGAGAGGTGATTAATTGTATTGATATAATTCACATGTAAGCCCGGCCCAATATCAAATTATATAGAATGGGGCTTTTATGTCAAGGTTTATGGGCAAACAATTTCTCGGGGAGAGCCTGAGAAGAGCCCACAGCCCAGAAAATAGTGCCCACTTCCCTTGGAGGCTGAATCCTTGCATTTTGCTTGGTTCATTGCCAAATTCTTTCATGGAACAAGAAAACTTCACCAATTACTGCAACAAAACTATTCTTTAGCATTATGAGATTTTCCTTGGTAGATTTAGTTTCCAAGGTGTAACAAAGGTTACATAGGCTACAGAGAGACGACGACGAAATATGACGACAAACTAAAAATGGATTTACATATTCTATCCCATCTTGCAGATGAGCAAGATGTTGTGATAATCTGATCATGTTCCTGAAGTTGAAGCAGGCAGTTCAACTGAACATCCAGAAATGATCTTCGAGTAAGACGGAATAGCAACTTCCCGGTTAGATGCCATTTTCTTCGGATGAACCAGTTAAGGCTTGCTGCAATGTTGAAAGATGGGAGGAATGAATAAACAATTAAATTAATAGAATAATAATCATCAATGGAAAGGAAATGAGGATGATGCTGATCACCTGGAAGCATGATATAGTGTATTGCACATCACTTGATGAAATTTGATGGTGAAGGACAATTCTCATCCTGAATGAACAAATGGACTAGCATTAGCTTACTGTTTTACTTTTAAACTTGTAGGAAAAATGAAAGTTAGTCTGGGAAGCCGAATTTTACTCGTAATTTTAGTTTAAATACTTATTCTGGTAATACCATTGAATCTCTATCAGGTAAAATACAGGTAATAGCTAGACAGGATACTTTCTGGATGGGAATTGGGATCAATAATTCAAACTTGTTTCTGGTATGAATTGGTACACCCTGTCTGTCAGCAGACTTTCAGCTCTACTTACAGATTTACTTAATTTCAGTTGAAATGATTCTAAGCAATCAAAAGCAACAAGAGCATATATGGACATGATTAATAATCTTTGAGCAAGTATATACCGACCTCATTGGTCCCTCTGGCATCACAAGGACACCATGTTCCTCTAAGTTCTTGTATAGCTTCGCTGCTGTAAGTTTTGATCCCTCCACTAGGTCAAAATATATCTGGTGACCATGAATTTAGAAGAAAAATCTAAGTATAGGAAACCATTGAGAATACGTTTTTACTAGCAGGCAAGTATTCCTCTGCATACTCTGTTGTAACTTTCTAATAAGATGTATATTTTTAAAATTAACATTTAATTTTCATTTTTGGAAAAAATGGTAGCAAGAAGTGGTGACAGATTTACTCAATAGCAAAAGAACAGATTCTCACAATTCACAATGTAAAGTGTGATAACTAGCGTACTCACAATATTGGTTTCCACTGCAGCAAAATCCACTCTTAGACCTTTAATTTGATTTAGCCCCTCTGAAACCATACAAAACCAGAATAAGTACTTGAATTTTAAAGGTCAGATCAAGGATGATAAAATATTAAAGTAAAGTAATATGATTGTTCTTCAAAACCAAAATATTTGGCACATATGATCAAATAAACCACTACTTTACCTGCTAGCACCTTGGCCTTCTTGTGATCACCCTCAAGCTTTCCAACATTCTCTTGCAAAGCAACAAGAGCAGCAGCACAAATGAAACCGAGCTGCCTCATCCCACCACCTAAGGTTTTCCGAAGTCTTCTCGCCTAGCAAAGCAGCAGAAGGATTTTGAGGCTAAATTTCTAAAGAAGCACAATAGGATATGCACAGATTTAATGCTGCAAAACTGTTGCTTTTACCTTGGCAATAAAGCTTTTGGAACCAACAATGACTGATCCAACTGGAGCACCCAGACCTTTCGATAAGCATACCTACCAAAAAATGAATGGAAATGGAAAACAAGCCCCTTTACTATAACACCCCGGACAGAAGATGAGATTATTGTCAAAATATCTCATCTGCAACTTCAAAACCTTTCAGTATAATGTTGTAATTTTGGCCAAAAACAAAGTTGCAAATGAATGTGAAGTATGGGAATTGAAACAACAATTAGGCAAACTAATAGGCAAACATGAAAAAATGCAGTAGCCAAAATAACCAATAATGTGGACACAAAGTGCATACCGAGACAGAATCAGCAGCTTGTACAAGTCTGTGAACAGGAACTCCAAGTGCCTGGCAGACCAACCCTTCAGTTAGATACTTGACAAAGGACAGTTATCACATATAAAACTGAGTACACTGAGTACACTAAAATAAGGTTGGCATATAAGCTGTTTTAACTTTGTGATTAAAGGTTTCCTTGAAATTCAAACTTAAACAAGGCCACAGACATGAGTATCTTATACTATGAAGCTTTATATTCATAATAATAGACCTGCAAACCATACAATTTCAAGCAGCAGCCTCAATTGGAAATAAATTTATACTCACCACAGATGCATTGAAAATGCGAGCTCCATCGATGTGAAGCTTCAAACCATACTTTTTAGCTAGCTCACCGACTCTGTCTGTGTATTCCACAGACAAGCATCTACCCCCGGTGCTGCATAGAGTAAAAGAACACTCTTAAGATACCATCAATTAGGCAAAATCCAGCCAACGAGGGATAACGTTAGAGCGAAACTGAAAGTGTAATCTAGCCAAGATTTGTACATAAGAATTGTTGGTTTACCAATCCAAACAACAAGGGATAACATGAGACTGAAATATTAAAGGGCAAAATCCAGCCATTGGTACCTAAGAATTGTTGGTTCACCTAACCCAGAAGAATGTGCCTAGGATTATTTCTTTTTCTTCTTTGTGGTAAAGGTCAGTTACTCAGTTGATAAAATGTCTACAACCTGGGAAGCTTATAGAATCCCAAGTGGATTACCTTTTAAAGGCTTTGTTTACATATAATAATGTAGTAGAAATCGCACTGTAATATGGGTCACTGCAGATTTATATATCCATTTATAATGACAATGAAGGCGAAGCTTCACCTTTAGTAGAACTTTCCTTATTAAATATATAAGACATTATCAATTTTTCAGAACAAAACTCATGGCAATGCAAGTTCTATCTAACTAAGCTGAGGGAGAATATATAATAATAATATAATATCTGAACAACAGTCAACCCACAAAGCATACTCCTTTGTCAAAGCCCAGGTTAGCACTGATAGATCCCTTAAATGCTCAATTAAATAAGAATATTTCATGCCCCAGAATGCAAGTAAAAGCAGCCATTAGACAGTTCTCAAGGAATGCATTACATGTATAATAAAAAATTAGCCCCAATTCATCCCCACCTAATAAAAGATTCTGAAACACAACACAATGTGGAGATATATAGCCATAGAAAACATACACAGATTATTTTAAGTTCACATGGAATCATTATCCAACAGAAGTCAAAAGAATTTCATAAGAAAGAATAAGGGCTTACTTTGCATGTGAATTTTCCAAGCAAATCAGCCTTGTAGTTGGGTACACTAGCTCTCCACCCGGGTCTCTGATGGCGGCTTCAATCAAATTGATGTCCATTGTTCCATCATTATTGTTCTTCACTGGCCTTGGATGTACACCTCCAATTGTTGAAATACCGCCATTTTCATAAATATGGATATGGGAATTGTCTCCAAGAATGACTTCACTTCCCCTTGTATCACAATGAACAAGAACACTGATGAGGTTACCCATAGTGCCTGATGGAACAAATAGGCCAGCCTCCTTGCCCATGATCTTTGCCACCTCTGATTCTAACCGGAAAGCAGTCGGGTCGGCCCCCAAGACATCATCATCAACTTCAGCAGTCGCCATTGCAGCCCTCATTGCTTCAGTTGGTTTTGTGACAGTATCAGACCGAAGATCCACCGTTCTGGTCACCATTTTTGCTGAAATTAATCCCAGATGAGAATCAGCTGTCTATAATAACCCCCAAAAAGAAACGGTTCAGAACAATCTAACACTCATATTAACACCAAATCAGTAACACAAAGGAATTGTTCCTTAACAATATTTCTTACCTGCAACCATTTTCCAGAACATCCACAAGAGTAGTGACAGACCAATTAAGATTTCACAAGAATATAGCTATAATACTTAATTTTCTTTTCTTGAAGAACCAAAGTAAGCAAATCTTAAGAATGAATTTGCCAAGTAATAGTTTTTATTCCGTAAGTCAGCAAAACAAGCAAGGATTCAATATAAGTGATTTTATTTAAAAGGGAATTTCTTGATTTTTTTTTTAATTCCATGCAACAAACATCTTGAACTAGTCTCAAGGAAACCATCCATTAAAACGAAAAAAGAAAAAGAAGAATATTGAAAAATCCAAAAACCCATTAATGAACATGCACGTGCACTCACTTTCCTTCCTATACTCACGCCATTAAAAGAGAGAGATGAAATAATTTTATACCTGTTCAAGCTCTTCTTCTTCTCTTGCCTTAAAACCCAGAAGAGAAAAAAGATCCAAAATTCCCCTCTGGGTTTTCCCAGAAAACTCAAATTTCTAAACTTGATTTCAGCAAACTCCCGTGTTCCTTATTTTCTGCGGCAAAAACCATTTGGCACCTTAACAAACAACAAATCTCACTTTACAAACAACAAATGTACTACATGCAAAAGACGAATGAAAAAAATCTACCCCTGAAAAGCAATTCTCATAAACTATGGGATTATAAGTTATAAGTTATAACCCCTCAAACACTCACCTTTTATAGCAAAATCCAACCAAACCCAAATTTTAAAGTTTGCAATTTTTTTTTCATTAAAGTTTACGATTTCATTATCTATGTCCATGCATGTATTTAAGGACCAAAAACTTACCTACTTCAGAATTGGACTGACTGCACTATACACTTGTCATGCAAAGCCTTGGAAAAAAGTTGAAGGGAATCACAAGAGTAACATGAACTTATATAACAAACAAACTAAACTTATTTAAGTTGGCATTAAATTTTTTTTTTCTTTCCAATTTATATCATTTTGTATATTTTGTTGCAAGAGGAGAAGGAGATAGGAATTTATGGGGTTTTTTTTCACTTTTTTGTTTCTTTGTCTAATGTTTGGCTGCCAATTGCCATAAGAGAATCCACATATAGCATGAATTAGTGGCCAAATCAGCTTTTGTCTTTATCTTTTCCATTTAATGATAGAAACTTTATTTTAGAAATATGTAGGCAACTGGGAAAAAAAATAAAAAGCTTGTAACAGTCTTACCATTAAGAAGAAGAAAATTTGATTTTGGCTTTTTCCCAATTTGTTGGAGTTGGGGATAGTGGGGTTGCATTGAAGCAATGTTTGCAAACTCTAATTGAATTTTTCATCCTTTTTTTTTTTATTTCTTGGTGGCTACTTCACAAACTTTCTATTATGTCTAAATTCAAAGTAATTAATCAAATATATAATAATGTTGTCCTTCCTTGTCAAAGATGATTAAATTTTAAAACCCTTTTCCATTTTTCTTTTCTGAAAATAAACATAGAGGCTTTTTTCTTTTGGCTTTTCTATGTTTTAACAAGTTATGAATATTTTCCATGGACAGACTAGACAGCTCATTCTCAAACATTAATTCATGCATGAAAACAAATATATATTTGGATTCTTTGATGAACTTTGAAGAATCTATATTAATAGACAACATCCAAGAATTTATTGAAAGGTTGATTCCAAACTATGGTAAAATCAACATCACATTTTAAAGTGGGAACCCCACAAGGGAAAAAGCTAGAAAGGCCAGCTTCATTCAACTAAATTAGCTTTTTGGCCAAAAAAAAAATAACTAAATTAGCTAATATACATCTACATCAGAGATGAGACTCTTTCGTACAGACAAAAGTATAAATAGCAATAATCATAACGAAAAAGAAAGAAAAAATCAAAAGAAAAACAAATCATAATATTGCCAATTGATAAAATTAAAAGTTAAAATGAGGTAAAAAAATGAGCTACATATTTTAGGTCTCTTTCGCATTAAAATGTGATTTCATGTAGCCATGAAAAAAAAAATCCAACATGGGGGGTAATAACTAAATAATGTAGTCAACTAAGTCAGGCATACCTGCTTGAGAGTTGAAACAGGCTAATGCTGATGCAGATTATGAAGAGGAAGTGGGAAAGAAAGAGGGAGGAAAGGGCATTTATATATGGGGCTAATAAGCTAAGGAAAAGGTGGCTCGAGCATTCAAAGCTTATCCAACGAGAAGTGTTCATCTTGATTTCTACTTTTTCTTTTTTTTTTTTGGGTTTTTCCTTTTAAGTGGCATTATGATCCTGATGGGGAGGGCTGCTACGAAGTTGGATATTAGGTATATGAAGTGGAAGCTGACAAAGTTTGGCCTTAATAATTCAAATCAGATAAATATTTTTCGTTTTGGGATGAAATGAATTGCTGAAACTCTGACTCCTCCCTTACGTGTCTATAGCCAGATAATGACTGAATTGGATATGTATGACTCACTTTGTCTGCTTTCTAATCTCTTCCCGGCAAAAATTCAGATGAAATGAAAAGACTTTGGATGCCTAGCAACAACATTTTGCCTCTTCTGAAAACTGAGAACCAGATAACTTGCAGGGGAGGCAATTTCCTAGAGAACAGAAGATATGGAATTAAAGGAGAGGAGCAAAGCGAAATTCTAAAACAGTTTCTTAATCTCATAGTAATCACATGTTTAACATTACCGGTATTTCTTTCCCAGGTTTCTTCTAGAGACAGAAAAAAAGGAAAAGAAAGAAAAAAGAAAAAAGAAATAAGGCACTGTTAAACACAAGGATACAACACATTAAATGGACAAAGCTCTGCTCCAAGAATATTTCTCACCAATGGATGTAAGAAGCAGATATGGAATCTCCGAATGCTGCTCTGAATTAGGAAAATTTTCATGACTTGTCTCTCATAGTCCAGTAAAATAAGTCATTGTTCAGAGCTATATCGGCTATGCAACCATTCCAGTTTGTTCTTCAGCGGTATCTCCACCCAAGGCAGAGGAATTATCAGGATTTATAGATTCTGTACTAACCTCAGAACTTGTTACAAAATCCCCAGTCATCCCATTAAGAGTCTTTGTGGTATTATCTCCGTTGTCTTCAACAATTGAAGGCACATTAGCAGACATGCTTCCATCTGTTTCGACATCCATAGCAGCATGCTCTTTTCCTGAATTGACATTCATATCAACTTTCAGGTTTTCGTGTCCATCAAGAGAAGAGTCAACATGCTCTGAGGATGGCACAGGCACAGGCTCTGAAACTCCAGGGCTTGGCACAGCAGCCTCAGACAACTCTATGGCATGATCCTTCTCAGCTGCCTCTTCTTGTTTTTGGGCTTGTATTCTGTATACATTCAGGAGATTTTGTACCCTTTCTAACTCAGCTATAAGATTCCCATAGCGTCTCTGCAATGTTTGTTCAAGCTCCTTCTGCTTCTGAACTTCCTCCCAAAGACCATTTATTCTGTGTGATGCTGCTAACTGCTCCTGCTTTTGTAATGCTTGAAAACACTCTAGTTCGGTTCCTGCAGTATCCATCTGCTTAAAGGTTGACTCAATCTGACGCCAAAAAGTTGCAGCTCGTCTCTGATAATTGCAATAAGTCCATTGTTTAGAACCAACATAAATTTCAAATTACAAAGAGTGCAATGAGGAAAAGCATGATATGTATTTCCAGTATATATTACATGGAATCTCAAAAAAAATATCATGATTAATACATCATTATTTGTCTGCCTATCTTTGGAATAAAATATACCAAGTTCATATAAGTTCATTTGCTAGAAGCAGGATAAAAATTCTGCATTTAAAATGAACAAGAAAGTTGACCTACATTCTACTCAAATACGTTACTAAAAAGGCTTTTACTTTAAATTAGGTAAAACATCAGAAATCCACCCTAGACTTTTAAATTAGGTAAAAAGGCTTTTACTTAAAATTAGGTAAATTGCTAGAGGTTTTCTGTACCACATCAATAATCACCAGATAGTAGAAACTATGGAATATAAATTATAACGCTAAATATGGCCTCCCAAGAAAACTATAAACAGCTTGAAACCATTGATAATACGGAAGAAACAATTTTAAAATAACATTTCACTCAGAAACATTAAATCATTTTCTTTGATACAAGTACTTCCCAAGCTAATGATTTCATCCTACCCCATCCTACTCTAATCCAACAATTATAAAATTCCACAGCCTACTTCCAGAAATAGATCACAAGGAATCGAGATTTACTGGTTTCAAACATGTTTAACGAAAAGAAGCTGCATAATGACTGTAAATGTTATCAAGCACTCCAAAATTCTAAAGAATATAATAACGGGAATCGCATGATAGAAATTACGAATGGCATGCAACAAGTGGCATCAAAATGGAAATAATGATAGTAGAAACAAATTAGTAAAGAAAATGATTAGGAGGTATCAAGTAAAGTACCTCATAACCTTGTGTGAGTACATTGAACTTCTTCTCCATGCCCTCTGCCTTTGACTTATCATTATCCAGCTTCTTCTTAACGTTGTCAAATTCAGTTTCTAGAGCAGCGACTTTCTCCATATTACCAGCAACACTTGATAGACCATAAGCATTGCGAGTAGGAAAGTACATGAGATCATTTAGGCAAGTATTATGCGCTTCCACAAAATCATCAAGAGATTCATTTTCGTGCCCCATTGCCACGCGAAGAAATTCAGCCTCTTCCTCTATCAACGAATCAGCCTGCCAAGAAAATTTTCTCAGTATGTCAAAGGCTCATTCAGATATTAGAAAGTCAAACATAAAGACCAATAATCTCAAGTTCAGTTTGGGGAGCTGAATCTGAGAAGTTAGCAGCAATTTGTGTTCAGCAGATTGAATATAAAGTATAAGCACCATGGAAAAAGTAAGGCATATGTAGAATGTGGCATTCAACAATTCTACAGACGCCAAAACCTTTATAAGGTGGATGCAAATGAAAATTGCTTTTCAACTGCTCATCTAAGATTTTAGGTAGTTAAAAATGTTCACAAATAACCAACGGTAGATTATGATGATAATGTACCGTGAATTGACCAAGGTTCTAAATATTAATTGCATATGAAACGAAGAAATAAAGGTAACATAGCCAGGGAAAAGCATGACAAACCTCTTTCATTTCATCTTCTTCAAAATCTTCAATATTGGGAATAGATCCATTTGCAGGACGTTTGGCACCTTTTTTCTTCCCCTTATTTGCCTTTTCATCAAGTGGATACTTGGCATTGTCATGCTCCAGCAAGGACAGCAGCTCCTTTCTTATCATTTCATCAGCCTGCTCAATTGAAGTAGGAGGAACAAAAGTACTTTTGTCTCCATCAGCCCTCATCAAAGAATCTCTAATTAGTTCCAGTGAAGCAGCAGGAGGTCTTGGAAGCTCCCTCTGCAACACTTTCGACCTCTTCTTCAGTAAAGCCTGCTGCCGTGCTTCTTCCTCAGCCTTCTCTCTTGCTAACCTATCAGACATGTCTTCTTCAATCTTCTCTTCTGGTTCTTCATTGTCTTCTGGGGGTGCTTGGACAACAATTTGGTATTCATTCTTTGGTTGTGGAAGACCAGTGAGTCCAGATCGCAAGTTCCTCCTTAGATCTGCTTGTCTCCGTTGCTCAAGTTTGGCACTGTCATGAAGATCCATGTCTTCATTTATGTGGAGCTCATCCCTGATGGGAGTTGCTTTAGGAGTCATGCCAAAGCCATCCTTTGATGGTGTCATTCCTATTCTAGGAGTAACACCTGCACGTCCCGGAGTAACTGAAGACGCCATTGGATTTGGTGTTTGTATCTCCAGTTTTCTAGGTGTGACCCCAGTGAAATCTGAAGGGTGCAACTCTGGATTTTCTCCACCAAGTAAGGGTGTCTGGGACTCTCTCAACCTAGCCAAATTTTCAGCTTCCATCATGATAGCATCGCCTTTTCCAGCAGGTGTCCTTTGTGGGGTCCGTAAAGGTGTCATTCCCTGCCGGGGTGTCTGGGAATAATTTGCGAGAAGAGCACGAGTTGCACCGCTCCCTTCAGCCAATTCCTCATTCCCTGCAAGAAGATCACTGGCATATCCCATCTTTGCAATCTCCTCCAATTCATGATCGGAAATCTGTGGTGCTGGAAGCATAAGCTTCGATCTTTTCCTCACTGTTTCTGGATCATTCAGTTTGTTGGCCTGCAGTATAGCTGATGGGGCATCCTGCCTCTGTGCAATTTTATTTTTTGCAATATCCTGCTTTCTTAACTGTGCTTCTACATCAACTCTTCTTTTTCCCTCAAGTTCTTCGATGGTGGTTGGGAACATAGGCTGCTCCACAGGTCTATCTTCATCAGCAATGTCATAAAAGCCTGGAGGAGGCTTCTTCTCGAAAGGAATCTCTGCATTATAATCAATTCCCTTTCGTTTCCTCTTCCGTTGCCTTGTATCAATTCCAGCAGCCTTAAGCTCTCTCCTTTTCTGCAAAGAAGCAAGCCTCCTTGCCTCTTCAAGCTGTTTCTCTCTGGCTTTCCTCTTTGCCTTCTTGCCTCTAGTGTTAGCTAATCGAGCACGAGCTTCAGAAAGCATTTCCTTCTCATCTTCATCCATATCAACAGGATCTGGACGTGCAGGCTTTGATTCAGGGTTGGGGTCGATCTCTCCAGGACGCAATTTCCTAGGGTCATCACCTGGCTCATAATTTTCGTCTCTAGCACAGGCTGTATCAAGGAGTTTCTCATACCGCTCAAGACATTGAGATGGAGTCCGGCCAACAATTGGTGCAATCGTTCTCCATTGTGTGGGCATGAGCTTTGCAAGATGGAGCAGTTTCTCATCCTCTTCTCTAGTCCACTCAGTCTGCATATATCATAAAAAAAATATAAGCAAATGATGGCAAGAAGTGTGGCAAAAAAAAAAATGATGGCAAGAAGAAACTGAAACTATTTGATTGCAGATTCAATAGTTTTCTTCACCACAAGGAGTAAAGAAATAGCACTAAAATTAACCTTAATGATCCAACAAACGAAAAAAAAATGCTGATACACATTGTATGTTCAACCAAGAATCTAACATACAAATGTGAACATCAAAAAGCTTCAATTCCCGATTATCAAACACCAGGTATCATTGCCAATATCTCATGCTTTCAGAAGCAAAAATGTAAAATTGGTAACATTCGTAAATAATTAGAAATTAGCCAAGTGCATAAATTGACTTTTATATATGAAAAAATTTCATTTGCTTCTGAGCCATTTACTTTAGTTTCTTAATCAACCTTCAAGAAAGCTAAAAAACAACAACCAAGCAGAGCCTAACATAACTCAATCAGTTCTTTTATCACCAGTTCTCTCCACCCCAAACAAAAGGAATCAATCAACAACAAACAAGTTTAACTAAGCTAAACTACTCTAATCCCCAGCCCCTCCTAAAAAACCAAGTTTTAAGAAAGAACCCAACTTGCAAATCTAAACCCCAAAAGCCTCCAATACCCAAACTTGATTTGATCTTTGAAGAAGAAACCCAACACTAAAGCAATGAAATTTCGAACTATTTTTCTAACAAATAACGCAAATTAGAAGCAAACCCATATATAATACAGCTAAAAATTATTTAAAAAAAGAGTAGAAGAAACTTACCTTTTTGATAGAAGGGTCAAGCCACTCATACCAACGAGCCTTGCATTGCTTAGCAGATTTACGAACAAGTAAAGAAGAAATTCGAGCCCATTGATTCTTGCCATATTTCATAACCGCCGCTTTCAATATCTCATCCTCCGTGTTCTTCCATACTCCTCCTTTTATCATAATCCTCATCTTCGCTCAGTTTATTTGTTTCCCCTTCCTCTTGATGGATTTAATTGAAAGAACAAAAGAAAACCCTAAAGTCTCAAATCTGAAAAACCCTAATACTTCTTCGACTTTGGAATTTTTTTTCTTTTATTTTTCCCTCCTCCTATTCCTCGAGGGGAAGATGGGGTTTTAACTTTTAACACTGGAGAGCAAGAGCAAGGGCCAAAGAGATCTTTTATATTTATATGAAATTTGAAGTGGGATCTAATAGTAACCGACCCTCAATCCATGATAAAATTTTGTTTTGTTTTTTTTTTTTTTTTGATAATATAATTTAATGGGCCTAAGCCTACTGAAATTGCAAACTTGAACAGGCCCAAAAATAATTTTGGCCGAGATAGCTTTTTTAATCTTTAATCTCGGCCCATCATAAATAATACCACTTCTGTGATGACTTAATGCCCAAATCCCTGAAGTATCACAAAAATGACACTTTGCCCCATAATTTTTCTTTTTTCCAACTTTGCCCCCTGAACTATGAAAAAAAGGACACTTTGCCCCTTATCATAACAGAATTCAGTCCCATGCGTACATGTGACTAACGAGTCTGTTAACTCGAGGTTTTTTTGCTGACGTGAAATTTCCAGTTGGGGCCCATTTTTTGGTTGATGTGGAAATTCCACGTCAACAAAAAAACCTCGAGTTAACAGACTTGTTAGTCACATGCACGCACGTGACTGAATTCTGTTACGACAAGGGGTAAAGTGTCCTTTTTTCATAGTTCAAGGGGCAAAGTTGGAAAAAAAAAAGATTAGGGGACAAAGTGTCCTTTTTGTGATACTTCAGGGGGATTTTGGGCATTAAGCCCTTTTGTGATATACATACAAAAAAAACTATCATGGGAAGAATGAAAGTGGAAACATAAAAGAGGAAAGACAGCTTGCAGCAATTGAATTTCCTACATTGAAGCCTTACAATCAGCAATAGGTAAAAAACGATGTTAATATTATTTTAGAAGCAAAAATGTTTCAGCTTTGTAAGATATGTATCTTATTTGACAAAATTTGAGAGCTAAATTAACAGAATGAAACAAGCTCCTAAACTGATACGCTACAGAACTCGAACTGAACTCATCACCTATAGTACGATGCCATAATGTATAGCGAAACTGCTGATGCTGTCGTGATTATGACTTCCTGCACACGAAAGTTCATCACTCAGCTGAATCAGAAGGCGGCCATGAGATTGAACAAATGCTAATTATGGTATCGTTTATGGAAAGATTGAGCTTGGACTTGTAACCAATAAATTAGACATTGAATTTCTAGAAGGCTAACAGTAAATTTTGATAGCCAGATTCTAGCTTTCCAAAGAACATTCTTATTCATTTATTAGATATCCATCTAAAACTAATTATAGCAATTTTCCGCAAAGGTGAAAACTGAACATAAGGCTACAACTAAAGTAAGCCATAAGTAACTGGAGTGCGAAGGCACCACTTAACACATTTCTGTATTCGTATAATAAACCTATTATTCATGACATGGATCAATATCTTTACCTGGTTATTGTAGATAACAGCCGGTATATAACTACCAACATATTCAATAATATTCAGAAGACCAGTGTATGCCTGCAAGAATGTCAGCAATTAGGTTAGAAAGGGGAGAAAGTGAAGCTATAAGCGAGATGTTGACTGACAGGTAAAAAAGCTATGAAAGAAACTTATATAATCAGAAAGGAAATACTATCTAGTGAGAAGTCCTACACATGCAAAGTTCTAACTGGTTAACTTTAGTGAAGATGAAATTAGTAGTTAAGCAACATCTCATACCATAGAGGACACAGCGATACAACCAAAAACTAGTGCAAGAGAACGGAGAAGTCGCTTTCCCATTCGCAGTCCCCGTCCATTATCTTCAGGGTCACCTTCTTCCTGCATGTCAACATCATCTTAAAGCATTAACAAATTGAAGAAATGACACTGCTACCAGAAGTCAGTAGAAAGTACTCGTTTTAGGATATCACAAGTTTACAAGAAGAAGATGCACATGCATTTAAGATCCTGGCTCACCGTAAAAGTTGGTGATACTGGTGGTTCAAAGGCTTTCAATTTCTCAAAAATTCGATAAACAAAAGCAAAAGCCAAAAACTGCAGAGGTTTATATTCAGCATTCCGCTTGATTACAATCCAAGCCGTCTGCATAGAAATAAGTGAAAATAAGGAAATACGTGTCATAGTAAACACAAAGATTGATGGTTTATTGTGCACAATACATTTGCATTTACCATATATAACATCATAAAAGATTTCATTAGAAAACTGGAATAAGGATGCCAAGGATCCATATGTAGCATACTTACAAATACAGCAGAAATTGCCAAGTTGATACGCGAATCTTGTACACTAGACTTGGTGAACCTGAAAGCACATCATAAATTTATGTCAAGAGCATCTACTATCAATAGGAAGAAAAGCACTAAAGGTGTCATACCAACAAGTATGGGAGAAAGAACTAGCCAAAAGTTAAAATTAAGAATGCTCAATAGCCACCACAGCTTATCAAAACAAAATAAGGACCAACTTGACAAAAGACTCAAATAGAATCTTCTACTCGTACGTTAACGCAATATGGCTATCAAATTTCATGCCCTACATAAAAGTAGCTCTCTCTTGCTTCCAAAATTACCAGCAATCATCAACACACCCATGGATGGTAAGGCAAGAGACCATTATGCCAACAAATAGCAGAAAGCATGCAATCAATATGAGACACTATAAATCAGAATTAACTTGGTATGCTATTCACGAGAACTTTAAAACCTTGGTCCCCATGGTACGATTGGCTGCTTATCAGCATATTTGACATCCTTTGAAACCTGAAGTCCAAGAATTAAATAGATAAACAGAATAATCAGCTTAAGGAAAATTACAGGTTACAAATTGAATACTCTATACTCTATAGATGCTATTTTCAAACACATGAACAGAATAAACTAACTCTTGATAATATGACTCACTGCAAATGTAAAACAGAAAAGGATATTAGTAATTAAAGATTAAAATGATGAAAGCCCACTCATAATTCTGTTATTTACTAGAAGTATCAACAAACCTCCCGCTCAGATTAAGTATAAATATATATACAGATGATGCACCAATATATAGATGAACGTAAGTTACGTAACCATACAGAAAACATAAGAATGGACATCTACACACTCTAATAGTGTAGAATACTTATAGTTCTGATAACATTGAACCCAACATCCTCATCCTGAAAGAAAAAGGCATTGCCCCCCTGATGTTTAAAACCTCTAATCATTCATCGACTTTTTGTAGTCTTATTTCATTGAATATAGCATACGAAACCTTAGGAAGACTTGTCCTACAACTACTTTTAAAGCCATGAGAAAGAAGCAAATTTAGTGTTCAGTAATGCTCACTTCCACAACAGACCAAGTACACAGGATTAGGTGAACCATATTACAAAAAGGTGGTATCTAACAATCTGATTTCTAAAGCCTTTCTAAGAGACAAAATAATGAAAGACTGAATACATGATGTAGATTTCACAAATCAGAGAAAAGTATTAAATTAAGGATCATCAACTACATACCTTAAACGAGCCATACGTCACACCCTTTTTCCGATTCATCAATTGTGCCATCATGAGTTTGTCATACGCCTTCTCAAGCTGGAAATAATGGATATGAGCAAATCATAAGTCCCCCAAAAGCAAGAAAAACTTCTATATCCAGATTTTCATCCTGGAAATCTAATATGCTAGTTCTAATCAATTATTCAATTTTGATTTTAAGAGAGTTGTAACCTACTAGTGCAGCAGTAGCTTCATCACCTCTCTTGTCAGCCTCTTTCCGTTTTCTTGTATATACTTGCTTGACCTTTTCGAATCCCTCAATAGGGCTCACGCCAAGAACCTGCAGATACAAGCATTGAAAATATCCAATAATAATGTCAGTTATAACTCAAGTCTCTGATCTCCAAATGAACCAACTGGCAAAAATTAAACATGTATACCTCATATGGATTTAAGTCACTGTCTGGACTAGAACTCCCTGCAGCAGATGAAGCAGCACAAATCACGATTTTATACTTTGGAAAGGTAAATCTCCCAGGAAACCTGATCATTTCAATGAATTTGAGCTAAAGTTAAACATTCACAGCATTAAAAACCAAATGAGATTTAAATATAACTATCACATTTTGGTAATAAATTTGTTAGATTATGCTTTTACATGCTTATTGTTTATAATTCTAAAATTCAGAAGCCAGCAAACAAAATACAGCTCCAATGCAAAAAGGACAAAGAAAACAACAGGAGATAATAGCTTTATGAACTCTGTTGCAGTGGAAAAAAATTTGCTAACTTTCTTTACTTTCAAACAGGTATTCAGTTTGCATCAACACCCAAAAAAACAAATAATTGATACAAGTAAATTACAGTTTTAAGAATTCAGTTTCTCTCATTTTTAGCCATCATTGCCTCAATTCTCAAAAGCTTCATAAAAGTTCCAAATTGTAATTTACTTATTTCATATAAAGAATAACACTATCGTTTGAGCTCAAATTCAGCTAAATTTCAACCTATAACCCAACACTAAAATCAAAACTTTCGTCTATTTTTCCTTCTCTTTCCTCTGTTTTCTCAGGAACCCAACACCAATAATTGAACAAAACAAAGAATAAGGTGAATATAAAATGAATAAGCAGAATTGAATACTCTTACCTGAGAAAGGAAGGTGAGGGCTTAGAGATTAAACAGTTGGGGATTGGATTGTGTGATGAAATTTTGGGTTTTGGGCAATGAAAAACATTGGAGATTGAGAATGCCATTTTCAGTTGAAACAAAAAGGATGATTTTTTTAAGTTTTGTTTCCCAAAATTTTTGCAGAAGGGTTTTGTAGGGTTTTTCCTGTTATTAACAGTTTAAAATCTCTCTGTGTCTTGTCTTTGTGTTTTCTCCAATCTCAATCTGGTCCGGACTAGACCCATGTCAGCAAATTTTTGCTTTTCTCATGATAATAAATCTATAATTCCAAAAAAAATAACATATGGATTGCCTAATCAAAACTAATATAAATAGAATAAATTCAACAATCTGTTCGCGTGGCCTAATGGATAAGGCGCTCGCCTCCGGAGCGGGAGATTGTGGGTTCGAGTCCCACCGTGAACGCTGTTTTGTTGTTTTTTATTTTTAATCAACTTCCAACTAAGTCCATAACTTATTGTTTCTTGGGCATTTATGTATGAAATTTTGCAATGAGAAGAAAACTAGAAAAATGGCCAAAATTTTACTTGTCTAAACACATCGAAACATACAATTGGAGAAAAATAATGTACAAAAAACAAAAACATAGTGATGAATTTGGATGAAAAAAAAAAAAAACTACCCAAACTGTCCTAAATTGCCATGGAGGAGTCCTTCGTTAGAGTTTTCCATGAGAAGATTATACCAAAAATCCCCATTAGCATCAATATTGGAGCCATGGTAGTTCTTCATTGTTTCCACCATTGAAAAACAAGAGAAGTGGTCATCTTCATGCTGCTGCTGCTGCAGCTTCCTTGTTGCTGAATCCAGGCAGTTTTGTGAGGAAATTGATGGCTCCACTAGGCTTGGAATTATTTGCTCATCTCTATGATATTGGTGTAATATTATTCTTGCTTCCTTGATTTCTCTTCGGTCCGTCATCGATCCGGCATGAGCAACTTGTTTAAGTCTTTTCTTCAAATGACCATGCCAATAGTTCTTAATCTCATTGTCTGTTCTTCCTGGTAGGCTTGCTGCAATAGCAGACCATCTGAAAAAACATCAAAAGATATTGAATTTTCATTAAATTCCATGCTTAAACATATTGATATTTCGAGTGGTAAGCGATTCGTTCCAGCTTAAGCAGGTCTCGGCGCAGCCGCCGCCCATTGATAGACTCACCCACCAAATCCAGGTACATGACGCAGGTCGAATCAGGATTTGTCAAAGTAAAGCTCCGGATTTCGGCTGGGGAATTTTTTTTAAAAAAAAAAAAAGGGAATATTGTGAGTACCTATTTCCAAGAAGTTGATGGAGTTTGATGATAGTTTCTTCTTCTTCATGGGTGAAGTTTCCTCGCTTGATGTCTGGTCTCAAGTAATTTATCCATCTAAGCCTGCAACTTTTTCCACATCTAGGTAAACCTAATAGTAGCAAAAACAAGAACACAATAAACATAAAAACTTTCAATTAAGTTCTTTTTTCTCATTTTCCCAAGAAAATCCAAGATGAATACATACCAGCTTGTTTAGGAAGTGCCCTCCAATTTCCATGGCCATATCTTTGAATGTAAGAAATCAAAATTTGATCTTCTTCAGGAGTCCAAGGCCCTTTCTTCATTCCCATTTTCTCACAGCAAGGAGTCCTCACCATTTTTGATCACTCTCTCTTTGTTTTTCCCACTCACTTCTCTTTGGTCTTTTTTATCTATATATGGTCCATGAATTGCATGGTTTTTTCAAAAAGAAACAGCCCACTAATTTCATCTAAGAAAAAATTGTCTTGCTCTCTCCCCCACATAATTTTTTTACTTCCTATAAAGAGTGATCGTTGATCACTATAAAAATAGTCATTGTAGAATTCTTCATTCCATATCTTTTTTCATTTGATTTTGAAAGCAAAATTGCCGGTATCTTATATGTTTTTTTGTCATTTGTCTACCATTTCTTCTTCTTGGTTGCTTTGTCTTTAAGATGTAAAATCTTTTTTGATAGTCAAACTTAACATGCGGTGCCATATATATGATAATGGTCACATTTCTTTGTCTTTTTAGCCGCCTATGATCTCCCAATATCTCTTTTTGGTGGGCTAATCATGTCTAATTTTATTTTTCTATAGAAAAATGGGGGTTTCTTTATTATTAATATTGAGAAAGGTAATTAGCTTAATCTAGCAAAGTTTCATTTGGCTAATCTAAACTAAAACGTTTTAGTTGTTAAAAAAAAGGGTTAACCCAATTATTATTCATTGTTGCTAAAGAAAGTAGATTTAAAAGTACCCATCATGTGATATTTGAATTAGTTAAAAGAATTTGATCAAAACAAAACAAAAATGTGACAAATGTGTATATATTCCCATCATGGATTGGATTAATATATAGCCACAAATTATAGACCTTTGGTTGATACAGATCAATATATTAACTTATCCCCATATTGATGTATTAGTATGATTTTGCATAGATTAAAATGTTTTTGAAATATTAACAAAGGGGTTTAATTAATCTTGGCCAATTAAGAAAGAAATACTTCTATCATTCTAATAAAAAAGTTTAGAGATAAAAGAGGTTATTAATTTATCTCCAAGTTAAGGGTGAACTGCCAACACATATTAGAAACTAACATATTCATTAGATTTTCACCTATAAACTTTTCCAATAACAATAAGTTCGCTAAACAATTAATTCCTTTTTTTTTAGTGTAAATGGGCTACTTATGCATTCGCATTCATCAAGGAGTTGAATTACAAATATAGGAAGGTAAATAACCCACCCACACCCTAGAATTACCCAACTGACATTCAGATTTAGCAATGTTAAGGACTAAAACATTTGCCCCCCGTTTAACAAAATTAAAAGAGATAAAATCAAATTGTGAGGATAAAGCTAGGATAGCATGGATCAAAACAGCACCCGATAATACTCATTGTAACAAAATTGAACATACAAATTACCCATAAATACAATATTAAGCTCTTTTCATAAAATTATTTTTGCCTACATCAAATCAGAAAGGAGAATTATTATATGACAAAGGTCAACCATCATGGGTTGAGAACTTTGTGTGAAAGAAGGATATATATAGTCTATAGTGAAATAATGACACACTGTTATTCAGCATAAAATATAGGTTAAGGTCAATCCATAATGAACAATATGTTGAATTAATGATTTGGGTTTGCACTTGCAAGGCTATAATCTTCATTTTTTCTTCCTTGTGTTTTTACTTTTTACCTATGAAATCTATCAAAAGTGAAAATCTACATCATCCGCTTGAAAAATTAACTAAAGGTATCACACTTTTTGTTAGGTAGTCGAAGCATTTCAAACTAAATCCTGACTTTCACCGAGAATGGATTTGGCCCTAAAAGTAGAGCAAAAAGTGCACGAGGACTCCAATTATATACAAGTATTTCCTTACAGCCGAAATCCCACTAATTAGTGTACTAATTTCATTGCATTGTACTTTCAAAAGCTCACTAGCTACTTACTTTTAACTTTTTTTTTGAGGAAACACTTTTAACTTGTTATTGTTATGTTATTATATTATATTATATATATATATATATTTTAATTTTAACATTAGAAATAGTATATCACACAACAATTGGGGCTGACTCATAGCCCTCAAAAACTTCATATTCTTAGTTTCTTATAAGAATCTTATATTTTATGACTATGGGTATCCAAGATAAACGGTCTACGAGTAATCTTATATGAGCCGGATTGATCCATTATGTGATAAAACCCTCTCAACAATCCATTCACAAAATCCAAATATGAACCCTTACTTGAAAGGAAATAAATGTTGAAGACTTGAAGCACCTCAACTAATGAATTGCCGGTGACTTCAAACTTATTAATTGAACAAGGCCATTGAGTTTTTGGACTATGGGCTTTGAGAGCCAAGTGGGTCCATTCTTAGGAAAGCAACTCTACCCCAAAAATATAAAACAAACAAATTGAAGTTCCAATCTAACCTAGGGGTGGGCTTAGCATGGTAAAGAAAGGCTTATTCAGCCTGGCCCAATCTAAAAATTCTAATTTAGTTGAAGGCTACAGACTACAGTCCAGTCCACGTAATAGGTGAAATCCTTGGTGCACCAGACGGCAGCCTTCACTTCTAATTTACTCCTATTAACTTTTTGAAGTTTTCTTATTCTTCTTCCTCTCCCAATAAGCAACTCTTTATATATCAATAATAAAATCAGAGGTAAAGATTATTATACGATACAAATTTGAGTTTTTCTCCCTATATCTATTTTGTCCGTTTTCTCTCTTTCTTTTGACAATTTCATAACACGAAAGAAGTTCACAAATACAATTAAAGCACATGAAAGAAGTAATTATTAAAGATTTACATGGTACACCCGAGTTGTTAACTCAAATGACAATTGTAGCCTACCTGAATCATGAGGTTCTAGATTCAAATCCCATTACATATACTTTATGTTGATTTTATGCCCTTTTATTACCTTTATTAAGGATTCTTTGAGCATATAAAGATCATATCTGTAATGAAACTTTCGACTATATTATAAAAAACAATAATTATAGGAAGTGAAAGTATTAAAAAACAAATCAAAAGATTTAACCTTATTAATTTGATTTACTATTTAGATTGGTTTTTTCGTAATTTCAATATTGATTTTTTCGTTGTTATCACAAACTTTTAAAGGCATTTTTGACTTTCTAATAATTTAATATAATATAACATAACATATTTATAAGTGGTTTGACTAAACGGTCTATTTAACATCATATAATTTTCTCTCTGGTTATCCGATTAGGGTGATTTAAATGTCTATTAAAAGATTGTTCCATTATCTACAACTTTCATGAGGACTCGAAAACTAAATTTAATGTTTCAAGTATCAAAAATGCTTCCGAAAGATTTTTTGTTTCGGTTAACAGGAATAGGCGATCCACTTAATATTATATAACTTTTGCTCCAGATGTCTGATTGAGATGATTCAAGTGTCTCTTGAAAGGTTGTTCCATGATCTACAACTTTTATGAAGGACTCGAAAACTAAATTTAATATTCAAGGTATAAAAAATGATTCCAAAGAATTAGTTGTTTCGGTTAACGAAATAGACGATCTACTTAATATTACATAATTTGTGCTTATGGTGGAAATTAGCCCGGAGGGTTTTTTTTTTCAAACTTCCCAAAATACCCTCGGTCTTTAACTCAAATAACAAAAAAATCAAGCATGAAATGACCAAAATACCCCTATCAGTTTGTTCTTAGATTAATTAGGTTAATTCTTTAGACCGGTTTTTTTAGTCGAATCCTTATTTAAGCCCAAATCTTTCAGAACACATGACTTGAAGCAATTGGTCATCATCCTCATTTGGCAAACCCATAAATCACCAATAATATTTTGAAAACTTATTGAAGACTATTGCATATCAAGTGCAAGAACATATCCGTGCAGTGAAACGCGCGGACTCTTACATAGTATTATATAGTATTACTAGCATAGTATTTATAATAATTCATAAACTAAATTATAACCTAAGTCATCATTAAATTTATGAATTTTTTTTTTAAAAAAAAAAAGTAGTGGCCATGGTACCACGAGACACTAATTTGGTGTCATTTCATTGACAAACAGCTGAATTATTGCCATCCAATTTATCTCGCGTTTTATAAGAAACAAAAAATAGCAATTATTGTACTACCTTTTCCAATTTTATACAATAATTAGAAATTTCATTACAATCAAATATTATTTTCATATGTTCAAACACCAATAAAAGCATTCCTAATAACAATAACAAATTAGCAAACAAACAAATAAGAATAACATCATGTTATACGAAACCCACATACAATGAGACTTAAACATAAAACTACAAGATTTCATGAAACATGCACTTATGAGTTGAGTCAGAATTTCATAATTTCATTTTGCTAGTGGCAATTAAATATAGCACATAGAAATGTTTTAGGCAAGTAATACTATTTGATTCTTTCACATTGATTTCAAAAAGTTCATGTGAATCTTGATGTTGGGTTATATTTAAAATCCGGGGGAAGTTAAAGTATTCAATTTCAAATTTTTTGCTACTAGTATTCAATTTCATATTTTCTTACAACACAGAAGTTGAAGGAGACAAGAATGACAGCAAAGAACCCAAGATTAAGAGCTCATTGTATGGATAAAGGGATTGAAAAAAACATGGGTGATGTCAAAGGCAAAACTAGATGGGAATTTAGATTTGTCGTAGAGTTTTGGCTGGTTTGGGTAATTAGTTTGGAGTAGTACAAAAAATTAGGTAAATATCTATAAAAGAAACTTGTATTAATAATATTTTTCTTATAAAACTATATGTATACATACATAGTGCATAAGAACATTTATTGCAAAAAAAAAAAGTGCATATAACATTTAGTTCAATTGAAATGTACGTAAACATTTAGCTGAATTGAAAGGTCTTGCTCTAGACCTTTTGAATTAAGACCTTCGAATATATATTGGACTAATAAGGTTGCGTTTGGTTCGTGAAAAGTAGTGGGAAAATGTGGTAAGTTAGATAGGGAAAATAACTTTCCCATGTTTGGTTGGAGGAATCTAATTTTAGGTGGGAATGTCATTCTCATCACTTTACCACTTGAGTGAGAAAGTGGTGGGAATGACATTCCCATCTAAAAGGGTGGGAAAGTTCACTTTCCCAGGAAAGTGTTACTCTTTTTCCCTTATCTTTCTCTTATATTCTCAAAATTTAATAATTTTCTTATGTTAACCAAACATGGTAATCTTATTCCCACAAAAATAAAAAATTATACTTTCCCACTAAAATAACATTCCTAGGAAAGTAGTGTGAATGACATTCCCACATGATACCTAAGATACCACGAACCAAACTTAGAGATAGATTTTTTACTTCTTAGGTTATGTTTGGTTCGTGGTATCTTAGTTATCATGTGGAAATATCTTTCCTACCTCTTCCTGCGAATGCTATTTTAGTGGGAAAGTGTATATTTTTTGTTTTTGTGGGAATTATATTACCATGTTTAACGTCAGAATCTGATATTAGGTGTCTAAAGTACAACCTTTGTCCCCAGTTTTCATTCCAAAAATTTGGTAAGATTAAATAGTTCATAAGATATTAAAATTTGAGAGTATAAGAGGAAAGTCATTAAAATTTGAGGGTATAAGAGGAAAGTCAAGATAAAAATAGTAAAATTTTCCTGGGAAAGTTAACTTTCTCATCCTTTTAGGTGGAAATGACAGTCCCACCTAAAATTAGATTCCTCCAACCAAACATGAAAAAATTATTCATCTACCAAACTTACCACACTCTCCCACTACATACCACGAACCAAACGTAACTTTAATTATATATGCTTGTTGAATTTTGATATTTTATGTTTAAGTCCTATAAGTTTCGTCTAATATTATGTTTGTATCATCCTACGCGAGAAGAAAAAAAATCAATTTGAAAATTAATTAAGCAGAATATTATACATGCAATTGCCACCACATTATTGGTTCCAATCAAACGATCAATAACTATTATAAAAGAATTAACTGTAGTCGACATCACAAATCACAATGTTTAGATTAATTGAATCTAGCAAGCTATATTATGGAGTTTTATACTTCAAATTTGAAACCTCGTATTATCGATTATAGTTAAAATATTATGGGGTTGACGTGCTACATCAACCTTAAGCATGCTCTCCAATATTATAATGAATTGCAATATGTGGTATATTCTACAAGAAATTAACAAATGAGATATATATATGTAATGTACCATATTAAATTAGGTTACTGATTCTATTTCACATATTTAATTTAGTTTTTAATACAAAGTTAGTACTTAGCAAGCATGATGATTGATGAAATATCATGCTTTACCTAAGTTAAGATTAGAGAATCTCTGAAGTGGAGAGATGTTCATACACTTAGTATAAGTGCCAATAATTCATTATTTAATTCAACAAATTTAATATCTTGTTATGGGTCCGTTTGCCCCAACTTATTTAACAGCTTATCTATTAAAAAAAATATTTAAACTGGGTCAAACGGAAAATCCGGAAGTGTTTTCCAGGATTACTTTTCAGTGGTTTTTGAACTAAAAGTCAGACACTCTAAATTGAAACTTTTTCAAAAGAAGTATTTTTTCAGAAGATCTTTAAATTAAGGTAAACGGTCACATTAATAACTTAGGTTCGTTAAAAAAAGTTGCAGCTCTAAATTAGAAAATACTATATTTTTCGCCTGACAACTGCTGTTAATTAACGTAAGAGCTGACATAAGTAAATAGGGTGTTGTCAATACATAAAATAACAATATATGTTGAATGATAATATCTGCAAAATTTAATTTCTAAACCCAAAATGTTGGATGTACGAATTCGTGAGAGTGACAATTATAAATGTAAAAAATTAATACAAAAAATAGTAGAATTGTTTTAATACAATCAAGAATTAATTTTCTGTTTCCCTATTAATTACAGTCATTATTTAACTTTATGCTTTTCAATCAACCAAACTTTGATTTGGTATTTTGTTTTGATATATGTCAGCTTCTTCCTCCCCTGGATATAAACTGTAAGTATTAATTATCACTATTTTCTAACCGGCCGGGCTGCAAATAGTGAACTTTTTTTTGTAATATATATATTTATGTAACACAACCTAATTAATGAAAATGACAAGTGCATTTTTCATTGAAAAAAATACTATGTATTTTAATGAAAATAATTATAATAGAAGTGATTGGTGGTGATGGCATGGCACATTTGGTGTTATTCCACCGGCAAAAACTTAATATATATAATTATTATGATTGCAATCAATTAATTAATGTTAAATCATGAATAATGTATGATTAAATATTTTTTAAAAAATAGAAAATATTATAGTCATATAACTTTTCCAATTGTTTTTCAGTTTTAACCACTTCTCCAAGAATCTGATAAAGCCATATACATTAGGTATACACTGGTGAGTGGTGAGTGGTGGGGGATGTTTTGCACATGTAATGATGTAAAGAGGAAGAAAATTAATTTTCAGTTAGCACTTAGCACACAGGATTTGTATCAGCTGCTGCTGGTATTTATCTTGCCTTCTTAATTTATTGCAACCATTGGATTTTCTATTATGTATTTTGTTTTCATTGTTAGTTTCATCATGTGATTTGTGTTGGTGGGTAATCTTTCACAATTCTTGTTCTTGGACTTATTAATGGTTGGAAAAGACAAGTAGTAATTTGTATAATAATTAACCAAATTAATTATTAGAGGTTTGATATATTTGGGTGATCTATCTAGCTATACCGAAAATTATTACTAAAAATTGAAAATGAAGTCCTCATTCATCATTTTTTCTATTGATGCTTCTAAAATAAGGTTTTAGATTCGAGTTTTCTGATTTTATAATCAAAATCTACCGTTTAGAGTCCAACAGACTCGACTCAAAATTACTCAGAATTAAAGTTACCAAATATCCAGGGACTTATAAACAAAAGAAAATAAATATATCGTATGCCATAACTTTTTTTCTTAGTATAAGATAAGATAAAATATGTAATCAATCATGTTCTTTGTCACTTCCTTTAATCTTAACCAATTGAAATTTAGTTATAAGTAAGTCAATGGAACTGTCGAGTCATGCATGTGATTAATCGATAAAATGTTTGATTCTTAGCTCAACTCACCAAAGTTCAATAAGTAAAATAAAACTCCGTGGAAGAAAATGGGGAGGACTCTGCAATAATGACAGTGGAGAATTGGTTCACATAATGGAAATTGCCCAAAATTCCATTTTTTTTTGGTAGAACAAATTTCATTTCATTTAATTTATATTGATGTTATTATAGAGTATATGTAATAGTTCCCCAAAACTCATCACAAAGCATATATAGTATAGTAGTGGATTAAGAGGGTCCTAAATCTTAATTGCTTTGGCCCCAAAAAAGTGTAAGGTACAGCTCTTGCACTTTCACATATTTCCAATAATATATTAGCCAAAAATGAAATCTTCTACAATAAAATATTCATTATACCACTATGACTTTTTCAAAGGTAAATCATGAAAGCATAACATGCAGATAAGCAGAACACAAGTGCTAATTTGGTGAATTTATTAAAAATATATACAAGTTCTGCTATAAATCAAACAAAGAAGAAAGGAAGGCCTTATGCCCTTATCCACATGGTATGCCCCATATATATTCTTTTTTTTTTTTGTTGAATATGCCCCATATATTCTGTTCAATTTGATGCCCTTAGCTTTAATTATCACTTATATTATTATTATTATATTGTAAATAGTATCAAGTATCAACTTGTCCTTGCTTTGTACCTTTGCAAACTTTCTTGCAAGGAATCCACTAAGGTAAATGTGATCTTCATAATATCTTCTCAAAACTCCACTTGTCTAGGCTCCCTATGTATCCCAAAACCTTGGGTTCTTCTTTCTTTTCCTCCTCGTTAATTTATGGTTTTCTAGAACTCAAAAGAAAAGAACAACCAACTTTTGAGTTAATTAAGCTAACTAATGAAGAGCCTATTGGTTAATTGAAAAGTTGCTATAGTGGAGAGATACCCATCTTTGCTCCTTAATTGTGTGATCAATTTATTGGTACTTACTCTTTCTCTTTATTTAGGTATTGAAAATGAATCTGATTCTTCATAGAGAAGACATACAGATTAATCATTGAATCAAATGTTTGAGTGAATAATATGTAATTCGATAGTTTATATCATCTTCGAACGTAATAAAATATTTACATAATTTTACACGTCTTCTTTCACCTAATTTTCGTTTTTATAATTTCAACATTTCTATTTCCATGAATAGAACTACATCATGATTCATGATGAAACCTCAAATTGGAGTTAACAAAAATTACCTCTTTCATGAAGGATCAAGATCTAAATTATGAATTCTTTCATTTTTGCCTTCTTGAAAGGTGAAAGGCAATCGAATTTAAGGATGCCAATTGTTCCAAAAAGATGTTCCTAACACTGCTCCTTTAGTCTTAAGTGTCACCTAAATTGTCTTAATCATTAGGAATTAAAATGTCACAAGGATTTCATTTTAGGGGTGAAGCAATACCGAAAGGTAAGTGTAGTGACTGGCTGTTTTACAAAAACAATTGATTTGAAGATGTGAGGGGACTTTGTTTTTATCTTTTTGAATATGTAGAAACATGATGATTCATGAACAAAATGAATGGACCACATCATCTTCCACCTTCATGGAGACATGACACATGGGGACATGTCCTATAAAAAGCACAATCTAATAGGAATCTAGACTAAGATAAACTTGGGTTTATAAACAAATTAATGATAATTAATAGCAATAAGTTTATATGTTATAGCTTTTCCCATATTTATTTCCCTATTTCTTTCTTTATGGTATACTCTTTCCATCTTATTTTCTATGTTTTGATGTATTTTAACTTTTAAGATATATAGGCTAAATGTTCAATTCATCGAAAAACGTTTTAATTTAGATATAATTTAAGACAGAACCTTTTAATTCGATTAATTAAGGAGAAAATGTTTCAAAATCGATTCAATTCAAAATAATCTGTAAAATATGATCAGATTCTATTACTCCCATCCTAATATACATGGTACTTCTTTTGTGTTTTAAAACTATTGTATTATTACTCCATATAATAATATATAAATGTTAATTTGTCGAAATATATTATATAGAGTTTAATTTGTCGAAAGATCATACCATTGAAAAAGTTTTTGAAGACAATAAAGGGAAATTATAAGTTGATTGATCTCATTATAATGATTTCATTGTGCCCCACATTATAATGGTGAGAGCTGAGAAAGGGGACAATAATTGAGGAAAATAACTGATTATTATGGATTATTGTTCATCAGTTCTTTTCTTTTATAATAATTTCTGATAGAAGGAGTGAAATTGACCGTGAAAAATCAGTATCATCGAGCAAATTAAGGTTTCAATATTAGCATATAGTATTCTTTTTTTGTACTACCTTCGTTTTGGGGTCATCAAAATTTCCCTCATCTTTTGGCGACTACCCTACCAAGTAAATAAAAACAAAAATCTGAGTTACGATTATTTGATTCAAATAATTGGTGTATGCTTTCCAATATTACAATAATTCAAAAGGGAATTGATTCCGGTTATCCTCGGAAACATATACACAAGACACAGGACATTCATTATGTGAGTAGTTTTTAACAGTTTTTTTAGATAGGTAATTTTTTTAAAATGATATAAATAAAGTTTAAATATTTATATTTATCCTTTAATGGGTAGTTTTATTTAGAATTGGTAGTTTTTATTTTATTTTGAATTTTTAAAAAACTGAGTTTGTGTCCGAGTCAACTCGTGACACAAACTCAGGACTTGGCTTTATAATTAGTATAGAAGATATATACATACAAGACACATGCCACTCACTACTTGAATGGTTCATGACAATTTTTTTTAATAGGTAGTTTTTTTAAAATGATATAAATAAATTTAAATATTATATTTATCCTCTAATGAGTAATTTTTATTTCAGATGGGTAGTTTTATTTTATTTTGAATTTTTTAAAAACTGAGTTTGTCTCCGAGTCAAACTCGTGAGACAAACTCAGATTTTGACTTTATAATTAGTATAGATATATAAATTATAAAATAAAATTTTCATATAATAATTCATGTAAAAGTATTTACTGAACTCAAATTATATATATGATTAACCAAACAATTAAAAAGGCAGAAAGGTAGCAAATGCCAAGGATATGGAGCTTAGCCAATTGGAGGATGAAAGCAAGTAGGTTATGTGTATTAATTATTATCTATACTAAGTAATAACCAAACCCTCATTTTATGGATAAGCTATGGAAGATTATAGGTATCCACTTCTAGTTTTTAATAATGTCCCTATCTTTTGATAGTTACTTGATATATGATGTGATATGCCTTCTTCAAATTTTGCTTCTTTATGTAAAAAACAAAAAGTATTCACCCATAATGGGTCCTAACTCCTAAGTCCTAAGTTTAAAAAAAAAAAAGCTCATTAGCAATTATTCGAACTTTTGATTAATTTGATTATATTAGAGTATGTATGTATTTATATAATTTAAAGAGTTTATATAATTTTTAATATTATCTTCTTACTTCTTTTTTTCTTTTTTTTTTTATAATATGTTCTTACTTCTTTATTGATTCCTCAACGGCTCAACCAACAAAAAAGGAGAGTAATTTAAATTGAAGCTCTAATTTCATTGATTTGAAATTTCAAAGTTTGTAATTAAGTTTTGTAATGTGTTTTTAGGTTTAGAGTATTTTTTTTTTTGGTATCCCATCTGGTATCTAGGGCTAATCCGGATCCGACCTGCGTCACGCATCTGATTATGGTGGATGAGTCTCCCAACAGGGGTAGCTGCGTACGCAAGTTTTCGAACTTGAGATCTGCTTAAACTGAAACAAGCCGCTTACCACTTGATCCAACCCTTTGTTAGTGTTTAGGTTTAGAGTAATAAGATGGGTTGGATGGTGATTTACATCCATCATTGAATACTACTACTATATGAACTATCCCACCCCAAATACAACCTTTGTATGTACTATTCTTTTTAATTAAATCCTATTGAAAACAGAGTGCTAAAAATAAAGAAAATAGTTCTTAAATATCACTAATATTTTAATTCCCACTTGCATTAGTAGTGTTATTTTCCAAAATTAATTTCTAATTTTGGAGAAATTCTAGTGTAAATATATACAATAGTAATTGTACTGGCCAAAACAAAAGTAATAACAGTTGTACTTGTATCCTTCACCCAATCTGTATTTCCCCATTTTCCCTAAACTATTTTCAATTAAACTCAAAAATAGAAAAGAAAAAAAATGACAGTCCAGTCAATTACAATTACTACATACTAAATTGCTAATATAAAATAAACTTAATTACTCAGCAGCCTGTAATTTTGAGTTTTCAGTTTCTTTTTTTAATTTTTCCTTTCTATTTTATTTTCCACTCTCCCAAACAAACAGAACAAACGTGTTGAATCTTAACTGGCTTTTCCTCCTGAATCCCTCCCCCAACCGAATATTCCTCTCAACAATACCTTTCTTTCTTCTTTTTCTTTATAAAAACCTCTACACCTTAATTTAACTCTCCAAAAGACTCCAATTTCAACCAAAAACCCCTCAAAAACAGAGCAAACCTCAGATAAAAAAAACAGAGCAAACCCCCAGATCAAAAACAGAGCAAAAGAAAAAGAAAAACTCAAGAATCCAAACAGGAAAAAATGGGTGAAATCATGAAGAACAAGTACCAACTCTGTGAAGAGATCGGAAGAGGTCGGTTTGGAACAATCTCTCGAGTGTTTTGTCCCATAACCAAAACCTCATTCGCCTGTAAATCCGTCGACAAAACCGTCCTTACAGACCCCACTGACCGAGAATGTCTTGAAAACGAACCCAAAATCATGACTCTGCTTTCTTCTCATCCCAACATCGTACAAATCCACGACATGTTTGAATCAGAAGACAATCTTCAACTCATCCTTGAGCTCTGTCAGCCGTATACTCTCTACGACCAGCTTTTGCAACCCAACTTGTCTGAATCAACCGCCGCTTCTTACATGCAACAGATTATGTCAGGCTTGGCTCATTGCCACAGGTTTGGGATTGTTCATAGGGATATAAAACCTGACAACATTTTTATTGATTTTAGAGGAAAGTTAAAAATTGGGGATTTTGGTTCTGCGACTTGGTTAGGGGAGGAGCGTACGGCGGATGGATTGGTGGGGACGCCTTATTATGTTGCGCCGGAGGTTGTTATGGGCAGAGCTTACAATGACAAGGCGGATGTTTGGAGTGCCGGTGTCGTTTTGTATGTTATGTTAGCTGGTGTTCCGCCGTTTTATGGTGAGACGGCTGAGGAGATTTTTGCGGCGGTTGTTAGAGGGAATTTGAGATTTCCTCCAAGGATTTTCAGGTCTGTTTCCCCTGAAGCTAAGGACTTGTTGAGGAAAATGATTTGCAGAGATGTTTCCAGGAGATTATCTGCAGAACAAGTTTTGAGTAAGTTCTCAATTTTCTTTCACTTTTCTGATTTCAAAGTTTAAATTTTTAAATGAAATTTTGTCATTTTAGAAGGGTTTTGTTCAAATTTGGACAGATTTGAAAGAACCCAGATTCCAAAATTTGATTTTTATCATGTTTTAAGAATAAATTGTTTTTTTCTAACTCTGTTTTGGTTTTGAAATGCAGGGCACCCATGGATCTTGAATGGAGGAGGGGAATTAACTTCAATGGACTGAGTTTTTTTTTTTGGTTCTAACTTTATGAAAAGAGCTGGGAATTATCAGTCAAAATCTGCATAATAGCTTATCAAATGTGAATATTAATGATGCTGCTGCTGCCTATCAAGTATATATCATAAGGAAGGTCCAGCTTTCTTCTCTACAAAGCAAAAAGTCAAAAGCAAAAACTCCATGATGGATTCTTTCTTCCCAAACAAGGAATCCAATTTTCAATGGCCATGGAAGTTCAGATAAGAGGACAGAGTTTCTTCACATGGGGCTCAACCACCAAGAACCTACCAGTCTTTTTTTAATGTAATGTTCCTGTTTTTAAGGTTGTTAATTACTACTAGTAATGTTTTAAGTGTGAGAGAGATGAAAACATGAGTGTAAATAGATAAAAAGTAGGATAAGAGGTGAAAATCCTCCTCTGTTTTGTCTTTCCCCGCCTTTATGTTTCTTTTTTGTTAATGAAAGTATAAAGGAAGTGAGAAAGTTTTCAAAACAAGTTGATTGCTCTTGTGTTCTTTTTTCTGCATTTTTTTAAAGTTTAATTTTGAAAATGAATTATTGAAAAGAAAAATGTAACTCAGAATTGGTTGGTTCAAGTAGTTCGGTTTTAACAATTAATTAGTTCAAATAGTTCGTTCGGTTCCAATAATTAGTTGGTTCAAGTAGTTCGGTTTGTATAATTCGGTTCTACAATAATTAGTTAGTTCAAGTAGTTCGGTTCTAATAATTAGTTGGTTCAAGTAGTTCGGTTCAAATAATTCGGCTCTACAATAATATTTGGTTAGTTCAGTAACAATCTGGTTAGTTCGATAACAATCTGGTTAGTTCAAATAGTTCGGTTCTACAATTGATCACGAACAATCTGGTTAGTCCAAATAGTTCGATTCGGTTCTACAATTAATCTTATAGTGGGATGATTCGCCATGACCAGAATTAGTCATAAAAACAAGTACATATACTTGTGATTTGGAAAAAAAAAAAAAAAAAGAGAAAAAGCAAATCCCCAAACATGGATTATGTTTTCTGGGAAAAAAAACATGGATTATGTTTTCAATTTGGGAATCTGATTTTGCATCTCTTGATGGTCCATTCCATTGACATTAATCCGTTTCTTCTACTAGAATCTGAAAATGTTCATCTTTTCTTTTGATAGAGGCCATATTAGAAGCATGTACTTTGGCATATGCCAAAACTAAATTGGGAAATGGAGTTTTGTCATTTGACAAAAGTAATATGAAATGAAAGGGTTTTAATTGTTGATTTTGCATATCATTTCCCACCCACCAAAGTCACAAGGAGGAGCTTGCTTGCTAATAAAGAATCAAACTATTGGGGAACAAGTTTTGCATGTTAACTTAGTATATGCTTGGTTTATTCCTTTCTTCTATAGAGTAGAAGATGTTCTTTAGTTGACAATATCTTCTTATTGTTTTGTGATCAACAAAAGAAATTATTCACATTTTAGTAATGGAAATTGGAATTTTTGGCTGTGAGGTTTGCAGTGACATAAATTTGAATTTTTTTCAGATTAAAACAAAAATCATTCTCTACAATTGTTTTCCAAAGAAATTACTTGCATTAGGGTTTTGAAATCTTCTGATTTCAACATGGAAATTATTTTCAACCTTGTAATAGGAGGAATTCTCTAGAATGAGGCCGGCAGTGACACTAATGAGAAGAAGTGGTCAAAACGTTTTAGTTTGGGTTTACGGTTCCATGTCCCTTAAATTACTGCAAAATCAATAAAATAAGGATTCATTTCAAATCTAAAATAGTACAATTAAGGTGGCATGTGGATGAAATTATTAAAAGAAAAAATAAGGACATTATTTTTCAAAATCAACAAAGCTACCAAATTGTTTTTTTTTTAGAAACAGCACCCGAATTGTAATTAGTTCAATTGATGGGTGCACTGTGCTTGAAACATAAGATCCTGAATTCAAATCCACATGATGTTAGTTTTGTAAGTAATTTATATAAGGAAGTTTCTTAATTTGGATAAAAAATGGTTGGATTAAGTGGTAAGCGGCTTGTTACAGTTTAAGCAGATCTCTCGACAGGTTTTGCCTAACTAATCTGGATCCGACCCGCGTTGCGCGACTCGCGTTGCGCATCTGATTATGATGGGTGAGTCTCCCAACATGGACAGCTGCTGCCTAACTAATCTGGATCCGACCCGCGTTGCGCATCTGATTATGATGGGTGAGTCTCCCAACATGGACAGCTGCGTACGCAAGATTTCAAACATGAGACTTTGGATATTGGATGGGATAAAAAAAAATTCTTAATGGATTGAATTTTCGTAAGATAAAAAAAGTCCAAAATTTTCTTGCGTAGAGAAGCTTGTTTAAAAATTTTCTCGAGAAAAAAAGCTTTATTTTCCCGGTTCCCAAACAATTCCAAAGCAGATACCAACAGTGGAATCTTTACATCTGGCCTGTGAAGGTGGGGAAAAAGTTGCAAACGTGGTGAGATCTGAATGCAAATTGCAGTATTCTATCCATTACTACCATTTTTTATTAATTTAACAACAATTAATAATAAAAAAAAAGTTCTTCATATTATATTCATAAGTTCATAACTAGTCGACAAAATTGTCCTTCAATTCACTGTTTCTGGGTCCCCAAAAACAGAAAACTACCTCAACTATGAACTATTTATTTATACGGAAGCATTTTAAAAATTGTATTTGGGATCCTTGTCACTCAACAGTACTTACAAATTACGTGTTATATTATCATAATAGCTGGAATTCAATTCCTTACCTAAAAAATAAAAAGAAAAGAAAAAAGTATTTTGTTATTTGTAGATCAGCAAAGCATCATATCAGGTAGTTGGTTGATAGGAGTATAGTATAATATCTCATGCCTCACATGGAGAAAACATCTTTTGATAAGTTATCATAATTTTTTTAAGTTAGAGAAAATTTAGGGTTTTTACTTTTTAATAATTTGAATGGGGAAAAAGATTCTAAATATTTTTTGGATAAGAAATCCTGCAATTAATCTTTTTTTTAAGAAGCAATAATCTTGAATTTATACGTTGGGATATATACAATAAAATCTAGTTTAATCTTTGAAGATTTCCGATTATGGTAGAAATTTAAAAAGATAAGATGAGGAGATTATGAAATAGATAAATATATAAAATTTGAACAATTTTTTTTGGATAATTAATTTTAACAATCTTTCATATCTATATATGTAAAAAAAATGAATATATATGATTTTGTAAAATTCAATCATCTCTGCTAACCATTATGATAACAAAGTTTGTTATAGGAATAAAAAAATTTAGAGTTGAAAGAATTTTTCACCTTTAAAACCCGTCTTAGTTTGAACACAAATTATTCTAAATTTAATGCAACTATCAGATATCAAATTAATCGAGATTTAATGCAATTACGAGATGCTGGATGCTTATATATACGAGAAAGAAATTTTAAATTTTAGATCTTTGGATTGATCAACTAAAAATATGTGTAACATTGAGTATATACAAGCATGTAGTGTAAGAAATAAGATTATAAATTTCTTTTTCTTCCACCTTACAAAAATCTTTTTCTTTGGCCTAATACTTATGGAATAATAATGGCTTTACCTAAAAAAGATGGCTTAGATTTTTTATTTGTTAATTGATTAAACATCTCAAGGGACCAAAAACAGAAAAGAAGATTAGAGACATTTAATAGTTGTGGGGAGCAACTAACTTAAACTGTAGTACTTTTCATTATCCAATTCCTATTCCTTCCTCAATAATAAAAGAAATTAAAGAAAACTCCATGATAATATTTTGGAGACAACAACTCCATCAAATCTTACACCTACTCTCCATGTGCCAACCTGCAAAATCTTGGTCCTACCCATGTGATTCATTGCTATACTTCTTTTATTTCTTCAAGCATTTTTGCTTATGGATAAATCAAATATTGAAAATAAATATTTGTGGCTCAAGGGCTCAAGAATGGTCATTGTCAATATTCATGACTTCATTTGTCTTGACATTAGTTAATTTTCCCCACATATTTTGGGTTTAATTGACACTAAGGGTAGTCCCCAATTTTTTTTTAAATTTTTGTTAGTCACACTCTAACTCTTAACACTCATGACTCATAATTCAAGTCAAATTAAACTTTCAAAAAGAAAAAAAAAGAAGAAAAATAGCACAGTTCTAGAATTAAGGTCAAAGAAGAGCATCAAGGTTTCAAAAACATTAGGTTTAGGCATAACACTAAGATTGCGTTTGGTTCGTGGTAGACCTGTTCATGGGCCGGGCCGGGCCTAACCTTAAGATTACGGTCATTAGTGTTGCCCAAGCCCGGCCCATTTATCAAATACTTAGACCAAGGCCCGTCCAAAAGCCCGTCTAATATTTTTTTAATAATTATTTTAAGAATTAAATTATATTAATTAATTATATAAATATAATTGTAAATATAAAATATGATATGTACTACCTATAATATACTATTATTATTGATAATAAGATTCTCTACATATATAATTCATCTTTTTCTTATTTAAAATACGTTGTACGTATAAATTATATTTAATAAATATTATATATTAATAAATACAAAATAAAAAACAAGCATAATCCTTAATCGGGCCGGGCTCGGGCCGGGCTTGGGCTTTTGCTCTTATACCCAAGCCCGGCCCATTTAATAAGCGGGCTTGATATTTTTGTCCAAGCCCATCCAATGGGCTTAAAATTTTTGTCCAAGCCCTTTAAAATATCGGGCGGGCTTACGGGCTTGGGCGGGTAGCCCGGCCCTTGAACAACTCTAGTTCGTGGTATCTTAGATATCATGTGGGAATGTCATTCCCACCTCTTTACTGGGAATGCTATTTTAGTGGCAAAGTGTACATTTTTTGTTTTTATGGGAATCGGATTACCATGTTTGGTTAACGTCAAAATCTGACATTCCCAAGATGTGCAAAGTACAACCTTACCCCCAAAGCTTACATTCCAAAAATTTGGTAAGGTTAAATAGTTAATAAGCCATTAAAATTTGAGAGTATAAGAGAAAAGTCATTAAAATTAGAGGGTATAAGAGAAAAGTCAAGATAAAAATAGTAACATTTTCCTAGAAAAGTTAACTTTCCCACCCTTTTAGGTGAGAATGACATTCCCACCATATTCCCACTTGAATAGGAAAGTGATGGGAATGACATTCCCACCTAAAATTAGATTCCACCAATCAAACATGGGAAAGTTATTCTCTCTAGCTAACTTACCACACTTTTCAACTACATACCACGAACCAAACGCAACCTAAGAAGTTTCTTGTTTCAGAGTTAAAAGAGTATTTTCTTTGGAATCAATAAATGATGATGATTGATATTGAACCTAAGAAGTTTCTTGTTTCAGAGTTAAAAGAGTATTTTCTTTGGAATCAATAAATGATGATGATTGATATTGAAATCTTGAATTTGAATCAGTAAATTTAAACCAATGGAGTAATTATAAATGAAAAAGCAGAAGGGAGAAGCAAAGGTCTTCCTTGTAGACTTGTACAAGTTTTTGATATTATGTAGACTTGTACAAGTTGAGTTGCAATTCATTCATGAATATATCATGGCGGCATGCATTTGTTTTTCAGCAATGCTTTTGAAATCTTTTTCCGAAAGAGACCCATTCATCCATCCTAGCTAGCATTTGCTTCCATGGCCATTTTTGACTAAACCCTAAACCCTAATATATAAATGTGAAAATTTTTACAATTAGTAATCATTAATTTCTTTTCTAAATTACTCACTTAGTAGTAATTCTCAAATAAAACAAAATAAAGGGACTAAAAACTGAAAAACAGTTACTAAAAGGGACCAGACATGACATGAGCCATAGGTGGAGGTGCAGCAAGAAGAGAAAAGGTTAGATTTTGTAATGTCTACTCTCAACTCAAGACTGAGAGGAAACAACATCTGTCACAACATTAATAAACTTTTAAAGATTCTGCCAAAGTTTTGGTGTTTTTGAGGAGCTTACGTGCCAGAAATTTGCCGACAGATGTAGACAAATCTGTGGGGCTGCAGATCACTCATCAGCTGATACATTGAAATTGATCTCCTTTTGGTTCTAGAACTCATTACTCATAAAAACCAAAAAAGGAAAATTAAAAAATAAAAAGATTATAAGCCATTTTCTTTGACCATTGATAAGCTATTAGCTATCTTCACTTCATCTCAGCCATTTAAGTGTCCAAAGAATTTTTACATTGGATCCTGTTACATGTCACGTGTTATGGTCATGTACTCATGTGTATGATTCAACATTAGTAGCATTTTAGTGACTTTAATTTAGTTTAGGGTAAAATGTTCCAAGTTAGGTATAATTTGAAATAGAACCTTTCCAATTTGGTTGTTTGAGGGCAAAACGTTTTAAAATCGGTTCAATTCAGGACAATTCGTTAAATAGGAGCACAATCTTTTGCCCCCAATCCTAGTTAACTCCACAAAAAGGTTTTGTTCGTATTTGACGGATTATCCTGAATTAAACCGATTTTGAAACGTTTTACTTTCAATCAATCAAATTAAAAGATTCTACTCCAAATTGAGTCTAAATTAAAACGTTTTGTCCTGAGTTGAACAATTAGTCACATTTTAGGCCGAAGGCACATAATCCATGCACAATCTTCAAAAAAATTGCTTTAAATAATTCTTTTTTTTTTGCCAATATTAGTTTCAATTAATTTGAAATTAACACTAGCTTGAGGTGATAAGTAGAATTCATCTCGATAAAGCTGGAAAATAAATTCGATCACTCGAAAAACACATTTGTTGTAAGGACTTTAACTTTGTACACTTCTATTCAAGAGGATTAGTACTTTTATGTAAAAAAGACATAGAAATATCCTTGATTAAATCAAAATTAATAGGAAATCAACTTTAAATAAGAGAAACTCTTCCTATATCTATTTTTACAGTCACAATAATCTAACTCACGATCTTTATATTACTCTCATTGGGTTCTTAAAATAAATAAATACATTATCTGGTGTTAAGCTTATTAGTAATTAAATTATAATTAAATTGCTGATTGAGAATAATATCAAGATTATTGTAAAATATAACTATGTCTAATAAGTGGAGCATACATTCGAGATTAATCGTAACAAAATAGAATAATTAAATGATATGAATCCGACATTGAGACGAAAAGTATGGAGGAATATATCAAAAAATAAAAAAAAGTTTTCGTACGATTAGACTACGGAAGAGATCTGGCCAAAAAAAAAAAAGCGGAAGAGATGAGTTGTCGAAGTTAACGTTAAGTAGCCTTTCAACATCAAGTTGGGTTAGTTTTACTTTTAGATCTAAATTTGAAACAAAGAAGGAATTTTGAACAGTAAACATACAAATAAAGTCAAATTTGAACTCAAATTTAGTGCACGAAAAATGCAAGGGAAAATGTACGCCTTTAAACTAGAATCCTCTTCGTATTGCTTGGGATGGTTGGTTCATATCAGCATTATATTCTTTCTTGTATTCTAATAATTTTACTAATAACTTTCATTTTCTTTCAAAAAAAAGGAATTGTTGAGTATACCCCGATTGCCTAACTAAGGGTCCTAAGAAAGCAAACTCAAAGGACATAGCAATAAGACCCTAGGGGTCAATATGGGCCGAACGACCTTACAAAGCCCATTAAGGCCGAAGCCCGTCCAACACGCACTCTAATGCCACACGCTTCAGACCCTAAGCGGGTCAACGCGCGGGTCTAACAACCCGACTGCGCCCACGTGTGAAGGTAACCGCCTCTCACATCCTATAAATACCTTAGGATTACCCTATTTGGAGGTATGATTTCTGACCCTACTACTATATAGCATTGAATCTTATTATTCCTTACCTTTAAGGGAATCTGACTTAAGCATCGGAGTGCTAACGTAGGGCATCCCCCTGCCACTCAGGTATTTATTATCTTGCAAACTATATTTCTAGGGATCAGTGCCCCAAGTGATGTCCTAATCCAGAGCAATCTCATTTAGATAATAAAACAAATAGTATAATTTTAGAGTATGCTTTCCCAGTTTGAAAATATATATTTGCAAAATCACGTGGAACGATAAGATTTCAATGCCTTACCAAAGTTTTGGAAAAAGACTTTTGCTTTATAGCTAGGTAACCCTTTTAAAGGTTCTTTGTTCCGCTCCCACTAATGAATTAGTAGTTTATTTTTGTTTTCAATTTTTGCTTTATGAAAAGTTGTGAATACTAATAAGAGATGGACGGGTTAGATTAATTTATATAAAAAAAAAAACAAAAATTTCCTTTCTTCTCAAACTAGAAAAAATAAAAATACCCAAAAACTAATTATCATGTCGTTAATTAATTGACAGGTGAATTCATTCGTGATTTTTAAATTAAGTTAAAAGTTTGGTTTTTCTTGAATATTTTTCGTGCATGTATTTTGTTCATGAACCGATTATGCCATCTTTCTAAAATGAATAGATTCTTTTTAATTTGAGACATTCGACAAGGTGATCCGTTCAATTTTACAATAATTCTTCATAATGTTTTTGCCTAAAACATGTTCCACAATTTTAATATTGTTGTGTCTTCCATGATATGAGAGACAATGTGGCCGGGCAATTAGACAAGACATGGAAAGTAGATCAAGGATATATGTGGAAATGGAATTGTCATATTCTCTACGTTTTGGGGTGATTAAGGTTGATATTTTTAGACCCGTTGGATTGTAGATCAAAGCAAGCAAAGCCATCAATTCATGATTATTATTGACTAGGAAGGCTCAATGAAGATGGTTGCCCATATGTTTTTGTCTCGTAACTTATTGACTACGAAGCAATGAAGGCATGTTCCAATAGTTTGACTCAAAGTTTTTTAATCCCAAAAGAAAAAAAAAAAACAAATTTTCCATTTGATCAAGATTCAAATTTCAATCCTAAATTATTGGGTTTGAAAAATGATGATTCTAGAACCCAATTTTCATGGGAAATCTCAGAAAAAAGTGAAGTTGCCTTAGGGTTAGGTGTAAATTAACTTCTTCATAGCTTATATTAAAAGATAAGGACTTGAAAGAGAAGTGCTTCTACTTATAAACTCTAGTATTATTATTATAGACTAATAAATACAACAAGTCAAGTTGTGTTTCTATAATTAAATTTTGTGGACCCCCATTTGGAATATGCTTTTGTTCCATGAAGCATCTTTGACTTATTGTTGCATGAGGCACGGAGGCAGCTTGAAAAATGAAAAATTGTCCCCCAAATAGATATGAAATTTTCTCAAATTGAGGTTCATGTCATGTTTAATGAGAGCATGCGCAGCACACAATAAGTTTCTACAAGAAAATAATAAAAAAAATACATGTGAACCCTAAGGGGGTGTTTGGTTGGGGGTGATCTTTGATCACCTGTGGTGATCTTGGCAGGTGATCTCAGATCACCCCGTTTGGTTACACTTTTTGGTATGGTGTGGTAATTCGGATCACCCCTGATCACCCCTCTAAGGGTGATCTGGATTACCACCATAAACCCATGTAATCTTTGATCACCGGTGATCTTGCATCACTGGTGATCTTAGATCACTAGTGATCTGGGGGGTGATCCTAACGAAACGGCCCCTAAGATTTATGTTATCTTTTGAAATACTACTATATAAATAAATAATAAAAGTATACATTTCTTAACAAATACTACTAAATTATAATTTGGTCAAAAAGATATTTAGGGGGTTTACAAGAATTTATGTAAAAGTGACATTGTACTTGGACTGTTTTTCAATAGAGAAATTTAGTTATGATATTTAAACTTTTTATTAAAGTCAAGGTCCCCATGCTTTTTGGGTTGTCACTCTTTTTTTTTTTTTTTTTTGGGTTGCCAATCAAATTTTCAAAGGAGTGTAACCTTTCATTACTCATAGTGGAATAAGTAACTTAAAGTTGGGTATGCATGGACCACTTAGGTGATCTAGGCATCTAGCCCAAATTTCACTTAATTAGTTGACTTATTAAAAAAAAGCACTTTATTAGATCTCTTATTTAAAAGAAATGAACGTAGTATTTAATTCATAATTAATGGAATATTCTCTGTTTCCCACTTTCTCAATTTTTTTTATATAATTATTAAATTTAAGAAGAGTGTGGAAGATATAGGTTTTTCTTTTGATTATTATTATTTAATGATTTTAAGAAGCAAATTAATTGATCAAAATATAAAGTTTCATAATGTGTTTTCGTATGTTATAATAAAAAGTGTTTTCGTATTAATCTAGAATCATCTCAATAAAATATAAACTTCAATGCAAATTTTTTTCTTTTCAATGTTTCTTTTTCTTACTTTTTTTTAATGTGGCTCATATTTTAGAAGAAGAAATATATCTATGAAAATTGAAAATTACATTTTGGGCTCAAACAAATTGTATGTAATATTTCCCTTATTAGATATATGGACCCAATTATTAAACTTGTATTTTTTTGAGGCTTAATAAGTCATTGCTGATGGAAGCCCAACAGTTAACAGCCCATTGAGTTTCTATTTCTTTAAAACTACGTCGTTTAGATTGTAGTTAATATAAAGCCAAAATCTGTTTTTTTCCTCCTTAATCCTTTCTTCTCCGTCTCCAGCTCCACTTCAACTCTTCAGCCTCTCTTCTTCAGATTCCATTTGCTCTTCAAAGGTATGAAAAGTAAAACTATTTTGGGTTTATGCCAATTATTATTTTTATTTTTAGTCTATTTATCTTTTAATTTTAAAAATATAGACTTCAAACCCTAATATTTACGTTTTTGATGATAGGATTTGGGCAAAAGATGAAGTTGATTCCAAAATGGCGATATCTGGAATATTTGGGAATTTAAAAGTTATTGGAGCCCTAAAGTGAGTTATTGTTTTTTTTGACTCATTACTAAGTATATTTCGCAAAATTAGTTTCCATTGTAATTTCATTTTACTTGTTTGATCAAATTTTGATTAGCATTGTTTCCTACAGTTAGAAATATATGAGGTTTATATTTTTAGCCAAATTGTTTTAAATTATTATATTCTTGGCATATGGTTCATATGCAGTTAATTGGTGGATCAAAACTTCAAAACTTTATTAAAATGATTCTTCTACTTTGGTTTGCTTATTTGCTATTGAAATATGATGCCACTGCATATTCATATTTATATGTATATTCTGATAATATATCCATAGTAATCTAGAAGCTGATACTCGAAGTTCTTCAGCTGTCGTGTATTTCGTTCCATTCCTTCATTAGTAGTTTGATACATTCCTTCTTACTGAAATAGTTAATGCTTCATCAGAGTAAATGTTTCTGTTTTTTTTTTTTTTTTTTGGGCGTGATGACAATAATATGATTCCTTGGTTGCGATTGAAACTTCTTAATTCGATTTTTTTTTTCCTTTTTGGCAGAATTATTTGTTAGTTTTCCTAGTAATTGAAGGTAAATTCTTCTTGTATTTGATGTGATTCACTTTTTGGGACTAAAAGCAGTGTAAATCAGATGGTAAGAATGATGTAAATTAGGTAAAGAGTGGTGCCTCTTTTTTTTGATGGGCTAATAAGTTACTTGATTTAAACTGAGAAATGAATATATCTGTGGCAGAACAATCCTTTGTTGCTGAAGCTGGGAAGTTCTGCAACTTCCTGTACAATACACTCTTTCTACACCTTTGAATTGCTTTTATATACCTATAATTAACTTTATGTGTAGCTTTTCACCAATAAAAGATTTAGTTAAAACTCTTTTTATTGGGTTTTTTTTTTTCTGTATTTGCATCAGTTGTTAAATATGATACCTTTTCTTGCCTATGTTGTGTAGATTACCATAGAAAATTTAGTAGTATGGTGATTAGATCATCCTGGATGGCAGTGAATATTAATGCTTTGCACAACAGTGCCATACTTCTCGTAAGAAACCTCATTATTGTTTTTTATTGCTTATTCAAATGATGAACATACTTTGAGGTTTTGCCTTATTTGTTGGTGATATATGGTAATTTGTGGGAGTCTGTTGTCAACTTCCAGTTTTGCATCATTGTGAAGAAGAAAATGCTGATATATCAGCAGTAATTAGAAACTTGAATTTGTCTCTCAACTTTGTTTTGTTTTGCAGATACAATTTAATTATTTTCCTTGTCGAGTCACAATCATGTGTATATATCCTTATTTATTTTGTATGCATTTCAGGTTGATGAAACTCTCCAGTAAAGAGATACACTAAGCCTCTCCTTTTTTTCTTTCTTTTTATTCAGACTCTCCTTTTTTTCTTTCTTGCTATTCTTTTTCATCATTTTAATTTCCCACCCGCGGCCGCCAAAGATTGATTCGATGCTGCTGCAATAAAAGGGAAAATTTGTAGAGATTCCCATAAGATTGTTGTACGAGACCTATCTTCTCTTCTCCATCCGTTCTCTCCAGGTATTTGATGTAGTGAAATTATTGCATTTTTTAAATCTATTCTATTTATTCGTTTTTCTGAGTTTAGAGAGTATTGAATGCATTTTTGTTTTTTTTTCCTCCTGGGTTTTCTGATTTTGAAGAGGTTGAAATCTTGGTTGCTGATTTTCGTGCTTGTTATTTGGGTTTTAGGTTTGTTTCATTAGACTTAAGGTGCAACAATTTCTTCATCAATCCACCTATGATTTGTTGTGATCCTTAAACCTTCCTTTAAAGGGTAATTAACGATGCCCAATAATTGGCAGCATCACTAAAATTTTTATTTGCAAATTCAATTCCAAATTTTTTTTCTCAAATGTGGGTTCGCAAACAGACCAAAAAAAAAAAACAGACCATGGGTG
>AWUE01015683.1:0-112866 GCA_001974825.2 Corchorus olitorius | reverse complement strand
TTTTTTTTTAATTTTTTTTTGTTGTTGATAAAAATAAAACTTTTTCATAACAATTAGTACATAGTTTATCTTTAAAATTAGTACATGGATTGTGATAGTGTATAGTGTTTATAATTGTGTCATCTAAAATGCGATAGATTAGTGATAACAATTTGATAGGTATGTAGCGTTACTTGTTTAAAAAAATTAAGAATATATATGTAATTAATTACTAAATTAATAATTGATCCTAAAAGTTCTATAAGGACTATCTATAAAACGATGGACTTTACACCCTCCAATACTATTATGCCACATCGGATTTATCAAGATTTTACAATACACCATTTATCAAGAATTATGAAAATTATATTTTTGGGCTCAAATAAATCGTAATATTTCCCTTATTGGATTTGGACCCAATTATTAAACTTGAACTTTGTGAGACTAAAATAAGTCATTGCTGATGAAGAAGCCCAACAACCCATTGGGTTTGACTTCTCCTTTTTATACCATAATACTACGCCGTTTTAGGTGGTAGTTAATATTAAGCAAAAACCCTCCTTTTTTTTTCCTCCTTAATCCCTTCTCCATCGTCAGCTTCACTTCAACTCTTCAGCCTCTCTCTTCTTCAGATTTTTTTTGCTCTTCAAAGGTATGTAAAGTATTCGGCCAAAAAAAAAAGTATCTAAAGTAAAACTTTTTTGGGTTTATGCCAATGATTTTTTTTTCTTCTTTTACAATTATTTTAGTTGTAAACTCAAAAGTCATGCTGGGAGTTAGGGAGAGAATTTAAGTTTTACAGTTTGGATGTGAATTGAATTGAATTGAGTGATTTTTGGTTTTGCAATATCTGTATTTTGCAAGGGCAAGTTGGTTTGTTTGAACTATTCTTAATGAGTTGAATTATAACAATTTAGATTTCTGGATATAAAGTTTGAATTAATTTAATGATTGGGAACTCATTTTGTTCTTGAAGTGATTGTGCCACCCATTTTCCTAAGAATAATGATAAAGGATATAAATTTTGAGCTTGTAGCTCTGTGAACCAATAGGAATTGAATTATTATGATAATAAAGTTTATTTAGGAGAAATAAAAAAGGAATTTAAGTTGAAGAGTTTGAGTTAGCTAGCTAGAATTAATGAGAAAATGGGTTTTCTTGTTTCTCTGCAAGGTTTTGCTAGACCTCACAGAAGAAAAGAAAACCCTTTTGAGAATGTTTGTTATTAATGAAATAAGAAAGATAATTTAGTAAGGAAAAAAAAAGAAGGAACTATCAATGGTTCTAAGGTGGAAAAAAAAGGAACTATTAATGGTTTATGACAATGATTATATTGTATATAACTGTTTTATTTCCTCTTTAGAATCTTTTTATTGTGCATTTTGTTTATAAATTGCAAGTGCATTTTGCCTAAACCTGTTCCGATTTCAATATTAAATCTTGTGTAGACCAATGTGGGTAACTCCGGTCTGAACTCTGAAGGTTCGATATTGTTGTATTTTTTAATGTAATAACCTTCCATAAAAAAGGTTAGGGAAATTTTACTTGTACATCTTTGAAACTCATTTTGCATTGGTTGCCATTGCCAGGGTCAGGTTGGTGCTACGAATCCCAGCTGTCCAAAGGCCAAACTCAATTAAGCCAAAGTAGCAGAAGAAGAGAGGAAATGGCTGCAACAGCCACAGGCAAATCCCTCCATATTTACTCTTCACAAGAATCCCTCTCATTCAATCCCATAAGAAAAATAAAAACCAACCACCTTAAATTCACAAAAACCTTATTCAGCCCCAATTCTCGTTGTCATCGTCTTGCTATAAGAGCTTCTACCAACTCCCCCACCACACTCAATGACTCTCCAGCACTTAGTAATCCCGATCATCAACTTCGAGTCCAGATCCTCTCGGAATCACTCCCCTACATCCAGAAATTCAGGGGCAAGACCATTGTTGTGAAGTACGGTGGTGCTGCCATGAAATCTGCCGAGCTCAAGGCCTCTGTTGTTAGGGATCTCGTCCTTCTCTCCTGTGTAGGCCTCCGTCCTGTCCTCGTCCATGGTGGCGGTCCTGAAATCAATGTCCTTCTCAATCAGCTTAATATCCCCTCTCAGTTCCGTGATGGCCTCCGTGTAACTGATGCTAGGACAATGGAGGCTGTTTCCATGGTTCTTGTTGGCAAGGTTAACAAAGACCTAGTTTCTCGTATCAACTTCGCTGGAGCAACCGCTGTTGGCCTTTCTGGTATGGATGGCCGCCTTTTAACTGCTCGGCCTAGCCCAAATGCTGCCCAGTTGGGGTTTGTTGGAGAAGTTGCAAGGGTGGACCCAACAGTCTTGCAAACGCTTGTGGACATAGGACACATCCCGGTGATTTCTTCAGTGGCTGCAGATGAGTTTGGGCAGCAATACAATATAAATGCAGACACAGTAGCCGGTGAGGTAGCAGCAGCATTGGGTGCAGAGAAGCTTATTTTGTTGACTGACGTAGCAGGGATTTTGAGGAACCGAGAGGATCCTGGAAGCTTGGTGAAAGAGATCGATATAAAAGGAGTGAAGAAGATGATTGAAGATGGGAAGGTTGCAGGTGGAATGATTCCAAAAGTGAATTGTTGTATTCGATCTCTTGCTCAAGGGGTCAGAACTGCTAGCATTATTGATGGACGCGTTGAGCACTCTTTACTTCATGAGATTATGACTGATGAAGGAGCTGGAACCATGATCACTGGTTAAATTGTAACACTACTTTTTTTTTCCCTTTGTTAATGTTGTTTCAATAACAGCTATGAGTTACTTATTGTATTTGCCTTTTATACATTGCCTCAATCTTTCAATACCTTATAATACTTGTTTCAGAATATCAGATTCTGAGAATGAAGCATTTGGGATTTGTATCAAAACAATTTTGCTGCTGTCACTGGATCATCAAGAGTAAGCCATAGTTATTCTGACAGACTTAAAGTGTTCTCAGAGCAGAATGAGCGAAATTGAAAACCCTTATAACAGCAACACGCTAATAAATTCATAGCAGCAACTATAGCAGCTATTAGTGTACAAGGAAGGGAAGGGAATTACAACCTTCTAGCTTCAAACCCAAATTTATATCAGCAACAATTTGTTTTTGCATCAGTTTATAATCATTTTTCTCTTCTGATTTTTTACAATTTCAGCATAATATATTGAAATCTAATGGACCTCGAGTTTTCTTTACTGCATTTCCAGTGTGTTCATGTCGTACCTAGGCCTCGGCTCCTACCCTCCGAATGCTGCTCTCACACCTTTGTACCAAGGAATGACTACAATGAAATAGAAAATAATTAGATAGAGTTAGCAAAAACTTAATGCATTTAGAAAATGCAACCGGCAGAAAATATTGGGAAATTGAGAACTTAATTAGTACTTCTTTGTCTACAGTTAATACAAGCAGATGATTGAAACTAGTTCATTTCATAAAAAACTTCTTTTAGCTTCCTATAGGGAATTACAAAATAGGAAAAAAAGAAAAAGGTGATTAAAAATATATGCAAATTGCAAACCACAAATTTTTTCGGAGGAAGCTATCACACTAAAGCTAGTCAAGGAGATGCACATTCAATCTTAATCCCATCATTTTCCCCATCAAACTGGGAGTCAAAAATTTAATCTAACCAATTTCCAGCAAAATAATCCCAAGCTAAAGGGGTATAATGGTCTAGACAGCTAGTACAAATGATATTAGGCCTTAGCCGCAACACAAATAGAGAGCACCGAGACCTTAACATGCTACACCCATGCCAAAACAAGCTAAACCTCTACCCAACATCCATTTGCGTCTACCATCATTCAGGAGTTAGGAGCCACAAATGTAACAAATTGCTTCCTCACTTCCACAATAGTGGCACCGCCATCAGGAAGTACAGAGCATGTGACTTTTCAAAGGAGAACCCTACCCTAATTTTTAAAATGAGTACCCTACCTCAATTTTTAAAATGAGTACTATATCATTTTGTAGCAACAACGAATCATCTATTCACAAACAAAACAAGGGGCTACACAATTCCTGCCAGAGATTACAGTCCAATTCGTTGAATAAAATCCAAATTGGTTTACTAGGAAAAATTAACAGCAAATCTAGTAGTTAAATTACAGTCTCTTTGATGTCCCAAGTACTAGCAAGTAATTACAAATACATAGAAATTTAGACGAATGATGACTATGCCAAATAAAAATCAAAAGCAGACACTTAAAATGATAATAATAAAGTTTGTATGGATGTCAAAACCATGAGTGACACCAAAACATCATTGTATTCAGGGCCTACATTCCATAACTCACATAGTTCAATATCTACTTGTAGCATTTACCTTAACTCCAGCAGGAGTGTTTCCAGGCTTTGCTGTGGTTGTGCTCCCGAAGACACCTGTTGAAGGGTTCCCAGGCTTGGCCGTGGTTGTGCTCCCGAAGTTAAACTTTGATTTCTTATCTGCAGGCTTCAATATTTGAAAGGAGCACATTAAAGTCTCATCCACACTCATCATGGCTCCAGCATTATCAAACTCCCCACAATAATTAGGCGCTGAAAATATAGTCACAAGTTGTCGGTTGGCAAAGAACTCGTATCCATCCTCCACAACCTGCAGATAATAGATTGGAAAATTCCTAATAAGACTATAAGTAGTTAAGCTCGCTATCACATCATCAGCAGTTAGCAGCAAGGACTACGCAGAATATACCAACAGGGGCAAAATCAATTAGAGATGAATTTGTTGCCTGTAAGAGACAGTGAAAGAGTATGACAGTCCAAGAAGGTAATGTCAAAAAGTTCAACCACTGTTCTAATATGAGAACAACTGACACGGCATAAAATAGGCATAATTTCCAGAAAATAAGGCAAGTACACCAAAAGAGAATTAGCTTCGATACATTTTCTAAAACCTGACTAACATAACAGCACAACATATATACTCTGAATAAATGAGAAACATAAAGTGAGCTGCTAGTGCATGTAAAAACCTGATGGGCCCGGCAAATAAGATCTAGGTCATGTTTCTGTAAGAACTCTGACACCTTGTCAGCACCAAAAGTAAATGAAACTCCCCTGTCATTCATTCCCCAACCTTGAACATCTTTACTGGGATCTGACCATAGAAGATCACAGAGCAAACCTGTGTCCGGTACATCAGTTGGGCGTTGCAAACTTCTAATCTGATCCAAATTATTCAGCTCTGGGGAAAGGCCTCCATGCATGCACAGAATCTTCTCATCAATTAGTGCTGCCACTGGTAGGCAATTAAAACAATCTGTGAATGTCTTCCATAGCCTAACATTGAATCTTCGCTTACATTCATCATAGAAACCATAGATGCGGTTTATAGAAGCACACTCATGGTTACCCCTCAAGAGGAAAAAATTTTCAGGGTATTTTATCTTATAAGCAAGAAGAAGACATATTGTTTCCAGACTTTGCTTGCCTCGATCAACATAATCCCCCAAAAATAAGTAGTTGGCATTCGGAGGCAATCCACCGTACTCAAAAAGCCTTAAGAGATCAGAATATTGACCATGAATATCACCTGAATGACATAAACAGATTCACACAGGAAAGAAATTTAGAAGTCTTCCAAAAACAAGTCTGAATAACAAGTCAAGAAATATGATAAATAGCATTCCCCAGAATGCTACCTCACATATATATAACACAAATGGCATATATGATTGTGGCCTATACAGTTCAATTAGACTATGCAGTACTACTCCTCTGGAAATGGATAGAATGTTGTCTTGATTTAAAATTTAAAAGTTGCATTAAATGAATACGTGCGTGTGTCAGCAATAATAAAAGTACTCCACATGTTTGAAATATTGACAGAGATGCAGCAAGTTTACCTTAAAAATGAACAAGAGAGGGAAATATATGTAATGTAGATATTTAACCATGGCACCATCATTGATCAGTAAAATGTTCATGCCATGACAAGGGAACTTATTCACAGATCAGAAGCAAATCATGTATCATCATTAACGGATGCTCTTATGAACATTTTCGTAGACAAAAGTCAGTTAAACACAAACCACAAGCCTATGGATTTAAACTATTGACAGAGATGCAGTAAGTTTCCCTTAAAAAGGAGCAAGAGAGGGAAATAGATGTAATGTAGATATTTTAACCATGGCACCATCATTGATCAGTAACATGTTCATGCCATGCCAAGGGAATTATTACATGTCAGAACCAAATCACGTATCATCATTAATGCATGCTCTTATGAGTATTCACACAGACAAAAGTCAGTTAAACTTAAATCAAAAGCCTAAGCACTAATCTCATCAAACAGTTCCAAACTGTCAATAAAATCTCCAGCAAATAGGCATACTTAAAATTTCATAATTTCCCAACTAATTCACTAACAGGCACACAATAATGCAGGTTCACATAGAAACAAAGTTAACAAACAACTGAGAGTCAGATAAACCCATGCCAGGAACCAACTTCATGGCAAGGTAAGGACAGTGTGCACTAATCTCATTAAACAGAAAACAGAACAGGTCAACGCACTTCAGCATTAGGCACTCAAAATCCAATTCCTCCACGAGACCAAAAGGGACAATGGAGAAATAGACATAGAAAGGAGAGGAATAACTAACACGTTACATGTATAATCTAACAAGTAATAAAATGTAAAGATATGAACAATACGGTTTGAAGGAACTAATATAGCACATATGTGAACAATGACTAGATCCACATTCAACGATATGATTTGAGCTGAAGGCAAGAAAAAGGCATTAAGCCATTCAACTCATACTCTTAACAGAGAGAGTACGTTTATGGTCATATTAATCATTCAAGACCACAAATTCATCAGAAGACAACTGCGTAACCAAAAAATAAAGACATCTGCTAATCACCATAATATTTCCTGCTAACTAGCTTCAAACAAAGCACCACTACCACAGCAATACCAAGTCATCAATCTGAATAAAGTCTTCAAATTTTAGGAAATGAACACAATAAACTCCACAATAAGAGATGAAACCCCGCAGCCATCAACCAACCAAGAATTTAGAACATCATTGTATGAGTCCATCAGAAACAAACTAGGATTAACCTAATAACTAAATAACCATCCAAAATTACACAGGTAAACCACACTTAGAGCATACATTACGAGGGCTAAACAATAAAGGTAGGATAGTTTCAACTCTGTAAACAAAGCCATTTAACATTACTCATTGCATTCTAAGTTAAAGCAATCAAACACCAAAGCTAATAGTCAGAAAAATGAATCAGACAGCATGAGCTAAGCTGTAAATCCAGGAAGTCATAAGCATAAAATCATAATAATTCTGCCAATTAAGGTAAAAACGAAAAGTGTGGTTCCTTTAAACTTAAACTATAAAGTGACAAATTTGAACTTCAAATCATCAAGATGAAGTCAAAATAAGCATATGGATTAAAAAAAAATGAAAATCGGGTATTTCAAATAAAATTTAAAAAATAGAGAATAATACCACAAATCTTAATGGGTGCTTCAAGGTCCAGCAAATTAGGTTGTTGTAAGAAAATCTCTCTAGAAACCACACAAAGTTGTCGGATCTCCGATTCCGATAGCTGAACTTGTTTCCCCGGTCGACCCCGAACTTCCAAAAGCCGATTTATAATATCATCAAGCACCCCTGGCTCCATTAATCAGACCCTTTTTTTTCCTTCCTTCTTCTTCTTAATTTGACAAATTGGGGTCTTCGAGTTCAGCTAAAAAAAACAAAAAGTCAACGCCTTTTTTCCTTCTTTTCGATGGGATGAGGAGGAGGAAAAGGAAAGATGAAGACGAAGTACATGCCGTCGATGAAGAGGAAACTGGGCGGTGTCGTTTCGATAAGGAAAAGGATTGTCGTTTTACAGAAGCTGAGTCATTTCTTTTACTTTTCTCTTCGTGGAGGATTTTGGGTTGAAGAGTTAAAGGCGAAAAGGAAAGTTTGGGGAAATTGAGAGAAGGCTGTGACTGCTCGGCTTTGCTATGGCCTATGGGCTGACTTCAGTCATGGAAGGAAAGAGAGAGAGAGAGATATTTGGTGAATTTCCTGAAAATTTAATATAGCCAAAATTTTATTTCTTAAAAAAGAAAGGATACTATTTTAGGAAGAAAAAAATGTATTATTTATTTCCCCTTTCCCTCTCTATTTCTAAGCATAAATAAAATTCTTTTTCATATATATACTATATATTATTTTTAGTGACAATAGAAATTACTTAAAGGCCAGATTGAGGATTAATGTGGTGCCTCCTTTTGACTTTTTTTGGTCTTTTCACACTTTTCGGGTGACAAAAAAGGCCCTTGATGAATTTTCTCACTTACTTTTCCTACTGCCCTTTTTTGTAATTTACTATTTCTATATTTATAATTAAGTGTGTTTTAATTAATTACATATTAATTGTGTGTGGATATTAGGATTTACCGGTTCAACTCCTTTGCCGGAATTCCAAAGGATTGGTGCTATAAATGTATCTGCAATAATGGTTGATTCATGGGTAAACTATTGACATTCCAGTTCTGTTTTCCTTTCGTCTTCATTTTTATTTGGGTGGGTTTTTTCTTCCCTAATATTTCTCTGAATTGGTTTCACATGGACTCCGTTCTGTTTCCTAAATTTTTAGGTGGACTTTGATATGATCCTTCCATTTGATTTAGCAGCACCTTAGGATGACATAGCTGAAGTGGGGAACTTTCACTTCTCACCGCAACATTTTGAGGTAAATCTGGATTTATTTGTTGATTATATTATTTGAAACTTAAATTTAAAATTTCCTTATTTCTCTTTTATTTTACAAAAAGTTTTTTTTATTTATCATTCGACTTCGTTTTTATTGAGGTTTCTATTAGTTGCTTATGTTTAGTATATTTCCACATTTCCAAATGGACAGTTAGCCAATGTTAAGTACAATCATTTTGTGATGCATTCTGTAGATTACATATGCTGCTGCAAATGCTCTCAACAAATCAATTTTCCTACGACAACTATACATGTTCTTTGACTACAAAAAATTAGGCATTCCTTATGCAGAATCCAAATTCTTCCACCTACCCGAGTTCATTAATTTAACAATTGCAATCAAGATTAAAAAATGACCGCATCATATGATTTTTTTTAGATAATCAACATACATTTCAAACAACAATTAATATTAGCTTTATTTTGATGAATTATCTAGAGATAGAGGAGTAGAATATTAGCTTTATTTTGATTTATTTTGATAAATTACCTAGAGATGGAGTACAATTTAGGTAATGCACTTTTATAATGAAAGAGGGGTCATGTTTTTCGCTTTATATATGCGAATTATTTGTTTGGATGTATGAGTTTCTCATAACTAATTAACTTACAGCCAATGCAATTTTTTTTTTGGCAAAAATGCAATATCTTCTTAATAATCGACTTAAACAACTACAAAAAATATAACCCTAATAAGAAGATGACTGCAGCGCAAGTGCAGGCCGCCCTGCTTGTATATATGAAAGATTATTACTAGAGTACAATTTTTTAGTGAATAAAAATTGCCTAGCATTATTATCATGAATGAATATTGTTTTTTATATATATATATTATATATAATAAGTAAAAACAAAGGAAAAATCATATTAGCATCATGGCATAACGTGTAGAAGATGTTTAAGAGTGATGCTTTAATGATAATTAAATGATGAATAAGTATCAATTTATAGTACTAAAAATACTTATGTTATACATTATATTAGAACGTCAAGTGAAAAATAATACTAATACTAATGAAATGTATGCCCGAAAGGGCACCCCATCCTATGGGTAGCTCCAATACATAGATTTAGCTTTGATTTAATCTTTGTTGTTAATAAAAATACTGATGAAATGTATAAATATCAAGATCTTGCCTTCCAGCCTCATGAAAAGTACTATAAATATTAAAAGAATTTTCCTTCGTTTAGTTCTAAATTGATAAGACACAATGTAATAATAGAAATACACATAGCATAATTAGTTTTACAAAAAGTTTGATAGTAGTCTATCTAATTTGGAATGTAAATGAAAATTTAATATATTTGTAAATATTGAAAAAATTTAACAAGAATTGCTCTTTAACTTGAAATTTCTATAATTTAATATTTATGCATACACATTTAGATTTTCAAATTTGAACAATTTTCAAAATATTAAAAGTTTTTTTTTTTCATTTTGGATCTTCAAATATATATATATATAGGGTAATTATTTGATTAAATTTTGGACTCCACAAGCAGGTTGTGGAGTTGACACATGTCCATTTTTTTAATTAATTAAGTTTTAAATATTTCAATCTAGTCCTTAGAGGGCACATATCACCCTTTAGGACTCGCTTGTGTAATCTGTTAAACTCCACCGTCGATGTATTGTATAATTTACCATATATATATATATAAATTAATAAATGAAAAAAAGGAGTAAAAGGTGACATTTGCTAAAATGATTTAGCTGTACATAAATTATTGGATTGGATTGGACACTTTGAGATGAAGAGTGGAATTGAAAATAATATAATTTTGAAATTTGAAGAAGAAAACGTGGCAGCCCACGAGAGCGGAGTGGCTCAAAATTAATTTAGTTGGGCTAATGCGCAGCCCGCCACTTTACATGGTGGGCCAGTCGTGGGCCCTTATAAGTCCATAATAATCTAGATTGTACAAGAAACAATACAAAAGTAAGACTTGTTTAAATCGTCTCTTGGTCAAGTAAACCTCTTGAAAATGACTGATTTGCCACTTGTTTTGCAATTTGCACTTTCGGATTTTAGAAATTTAGATGGGCAATTACGTGATACTAAATAATAATCTATTCAATTGTCATCACTCGAAGGTCTTGGGTTCGGTTTCTCATTATAATCGAAATTATTAGAGGTTAGAATTCATTCGATAGTTTATTCTATGAGATTAGGGCGTCACCACTGATAAGGCATACTTCTTTACATTATCCGTCTTGTTTAGTATGCCTTTTATTAATTAATACGTATTTTGGTTATTAATCGTTTTCAGTTCATCATCATCACCAATTCACCATACCTTTGAAAATCTTTCTTCTAGTATTATATAATCTCACTCACAATATATGCAAAAACTAGTTGGTCAAAATACCGTACAGGTCCCTCTACTATCAAAAAGGGATTGATTTGGTCCCCCTGCTACAAAAACTGTCAATTTGGTCCCTCCATTTACAATTTGGTGTCAATTGAATCCATCTACTTAACAGAATCTGTCAATTGATTATCAGTTTATCTGGTATTACTTATTTACAAATAATTGATATAACTCTTCTGTTTTTCTGCTTTGCATACAAGACTGATACTTCAAACAACAAGAAAAGGAAGACCACTAATACTGGAAGCTCACAACAAGCTCAACAGAAACATCAACGGAAACAGAAGCAACCTATGTAAGAATCATAATTTTACTCAATTGATAGATTCTATTAAGTAAAGGGACCAAATTGACAATTTTCATAGTAAGGGGACCAAATTGATCCCTTTTTATAAGTAAAGGGACCTGTATGGTATTTTGACCAAACTTATAATTTCAATATTGTTGTTTTCAGTATCACCATACAACTAATTTTCACCATTCTATAGAGCATTAATCATTACTTATTAGTAAATCAATGGTGGGCATCATGGTTGAAAATTTGTTTTTTTGCCATTAAAATTTGATTTTGAACTTTTTGACAACATATCACACAATTTTCAACCATAGAAGAAATTCGATCATATTAAACTAAACCTATAATTGCACTTTCTTTATTCAGCCAAAAAAGAAATAAAAAACCTAGACCTATAATCACCCAAAATCTTATCTGATCTTTTGCAACATATAGCACACAAGTGTTCCTTCTATATATCTCATGTTGTATATAATACAACGATTTTATTCTTTTTATTAAAAGAAGTGAGATTAAGTAACATGATTTTTTTTAAGTGAAATCTCATTACAATCAGAATAAATTTCAATATGCCCAAACATCTAAATGAGAATCCACTCCAAACTAAGAAATCACCTTAAATAACCTACTTATTAAACTACCAAACAAATAAACTAAACTCACATTCCGTAAGACTTGGGCTGCATTTAGTAGAGTGGTGCGGTAGTGGTGTGATTGACACTGTTTAGCAACTGTACAGATGAGATTACACTGTACATATTAGATTAGGTACTGTATAGATGAGATTATTAGAGCAGCGATTGAAACGGAGGCTACACTTAAGCTCCGTTTGGTCCCAAAACGATGGTGAAACGGTCAAACGGTGGTGAAACGGTTACAGATACACGACCTTGAACCCAAGACCTCATGGTCCAGGCACAATGCACTCACCAGTTGAGTTAACAACTCAGGTGCTGGTTAACATGATTCTAAAATGGTAATTAAGATTAGTTAATATACGGATGATCATATTAGTTGTAAATAAGAATAAGTATAGTAATGGAAAACTATGCATTCAAAGAAAATATAATGAGAGACTAACAATGTGAGATAAAAAAATAGATAACAAAAGAATATGTAATAAAATCAACACCCGTCGGGTTGAGTGGAAAGAGTTTGATGTCTCTTAATATGCAAGGTCTCGAGTTCTAAGGGAAATGTCCTCATTTGGGTCCAATGTGGCTCGAGTCCAAACTAATCCATGTAATTAGTGGAAATCGGGCCAGCGATTAAAAAAGGAAGGGTAAAAAGAATTTTAAAAAAAAAGTCAATGTGGGGAAAAAAACAGTGTTGACGGAATCGGATTAGACTGGCTGGTTAAATCGGTTCAACGGGAACTGGACATGAACTCAGTGCCGTTGTACATATAAAACCGTCGGTCAACGGACCGATCAAGAACCAGTTAAATCAGGTAAAAAACCGGAAAACAGACCGGGTTGAGTTGGAAAAATTGGAATTAAGCAATATTTTAATACAAAATATTTTAAAAAATAATAATTCTTTAATTTTTTTTACAAAATGACTGGACTGACGGTTGAACCGTAAACCGGCCATGAATTCAATGCCGTTGTACATATATCAAGAATCGGTTAAATCGGGTAAAAAACCGGAAAATGGACCGGGTTGAGTTGGAAAAACCGGAATTAAGAAATATTTTAATATACAAAAAGTTTTAAAAAATAATATTTCTTTAAAAAATTTCAAATAAGGGCCGTCTATTGAGAATTATTATCTATAGGTACCATGGAAAATTATATTTATTAGGAAGGAAATACAAATTTTAAAAATTATTTAAAAGGATATTAAAATACCAATTTTACCCTTAATTAAGATTCAATTTTCAACTTCCACCCACAAAACCATATTTTCTTCCCTTCCTAATTCTCTTGTGCGTAAGCTGGTAGGCATTCAATTCTGGCAAACCAGATGCACCAAAACGACTTAGACAGCGTATTTTCCCTTCCTAAAATTAAATCCAATAGACAACAAGTTATGATTCTAACTTTTCTCTAAATTTACGAATCTCAAAGATAATATATTAAAATTGCTTCCTACTCTAAAGTCCCCTCAAAACCATTTGTCATGTTTTGTAAGCATCCATAAGCAAAAATAAGGATGAACTCTTATAATCCTTCATTAATTTTATAGTTAAGATTTGATTAGGGTTTTATATTGGGGAATTTTTTTTAAAGTAATATTAGGGGAATTAAACTCAGCATAACAGTTGGGAAAAAAAAAACTCGGTATAACGGTTTTACTCTTTGTTTTTAACAAGGTCAAAAAAGTAAATATGATTTCCTCTTTATTAATTTTGGAAGATTGTATATACTTACTAGTAATTATTTACTTTCATGGTAGCAAGTAATAAATATTTTTGGTAGACCACCCTTTTTTGAAATTCTCCTTTTCTTTTTTTAACGAAATGACTGGACGGATGGTTGAACTGTAAACCGGTCATAAATCCGGTTCACATCCGGTCTGGTTTTTTAAACGCTGAAAAAAACTCACACCCAACCGTGGGAATTTCCAACGGACGTCCTAACACTAGTGCTACATAAACCAACTTAAAATCAAGACCATATAGCAATTATCGTTGATTTACAGCAGCCTTATTGAAAGAAAAGCCTTGTCCGGGTGTAGGAAGCGAGGTATATAATCCAAAAGTTCAAAGAAAATTCCAAGTAAACGATCGACGAAGGCCACAAATGTCATCTTCCCGGTACCTACCGTCTCTTTCTTCTTATCTAACACTATATCTCTCGTTAATTTGAGGAAACATGTTTTTTTAATTTATATATATTTGTTCTTTAAACGATCAACCGTCAACTTGTAAGCTTTTCACAGTTGCAAAATTCTTAATCATCAATGGAAACCAATCACAAAAATAGCAGCAAAAACCAATATCATTCAAGTGAATATGAGAAGTTGTTAGCGGCACTTAAGGGCTCCTGGAAAAAATATGTTAAGCAATTCGAAGGGAACGACGTCGTCGAGAATGGAAACATTGGCGTAATTGCATCCACAGAAGTATTATATAACAAGAAGGGTATGACTGCACTTCATATTGCTGCTGCTAATGGACACACTAAATTCGTCGAGAATATAGTGAAGCTTATTGTAGATGAAAATGATAGCAACGTTTTGAAGACTGGGTTCAAAGGTGGGTTCACTGCTCTCCATCTTGCTGCCATGGGTGGCCATGTGAAGATGGCCAAAGCTTTGGTTAAAAGGAACAAGGAATTGACTCAATGTAGAGACCCCAAAGGGAAAGATACTCCACTTCTTTGTGCTGTTAAATTCTTCTCGAAACATAAGCTGGTAAGTTACCTTGCCTTGGAAACAGAACATGAGCTGCCTGCAGAACTCCCCTTCTCTCATTCCAAGGCTGGTGAACTCATGATTCATCTCACTCACTTGGGATTTCATGGTAAGATATATACTCCCTCTGTCTCAAATTATCTGTCTCATTTTATCGGACTTATTAAGAGAAGTGGTTGAATTAGTTAAATGAGTATAATGTTTTCAAAATATATATACCCTTAAAAAGTATTTTTATTTTCTTTTCTAGTTATATATAGTCATATTTCCAAGAAGGATTTTTTTGAGAAAAGTGCAATTATTAATGGTATATATGCTATCTTGATTAATTTCCTAATGAGACAGATAATTTGAGATAAGCTTTAGGAGGAGAGTGTGACCAGCGATCTTGACATGTGTTATTGATGGGTCAATTTGAATAAAAGTATTTTTGAGGGACCAATTTAAAATTCCTTAATGGATATAGTATACACATAAATGTATTATGCGTATAATAAGGTAAATTTTCAAATTTTGGGGCCAAGGCTGCCCAATATATGCTTACGGTCCACCCTGATAATTGTGACCGATAATTTGTGATGGAGGAGTATATATATTTTTTTTGCACTTATGGTTGAGTGGTAACAACAGTTTGTAATGGGGGAATATATAGATATATATGATAAGTAAAAAACACTGAAAATTTGAATGAATTTGCGAATCTATGTATCTTACATCATTTTGGTTCTTCATATTTTACCCTCAATCATAACAGATATATCGCTATATCTAATCCAAAGGCAAAAAAGGACGGATATAGAAGCCCCAAACGTCCCACGCAATAGCCTAGCTCTTGCGGCTAATGAAAAGGGTGAAACTATACTCAAAGTTCTTGCTCAGGAGCCAACGCACTTTCTCAGTGGAACTAAGCTTAATTTTTGGCAAGGATGGATTTATCGATGTTGGTTTTTGAATCTTTTTATTGTACTTCCTTTAATTTAATTAATATATTCTAATATGCTAATTAAGTACTTAACGCTGTTTTTTGTCTTAATTATTATTATCATGTCTATTAATAACTTTTTTTTTTCATGTAAAAAAGTAATTTCAGTAGACGAAAAGGAACTAGCACTCAAATCTTCACTTGAAGACGCTAAAGCTAAAGGTTTGCAACAGTTGATTCTTCATATGTGGTGTTTTTTTAAGCCCTAAAATATCATCAAAAAATACATTCCTATTACATTGCGTTTGATAATTCTATTGTACATTGCAGGGGACAAATCAGGAGTACTTTGCAGAATTATCAAAATGGGTAAGCAACATTATATTTCTTACGAAATTAGCTAGCTAGAAAAAAAAACAATAATTTTTCAAATTGGCTTACTAGCTTTTTTCCTTTTAATTATTGCGTTAATGACGTTTTGTCCTTTAAACTTCAAATCAGGACGTTTTGCCCCTTGAATTTCCAAATTTAGGATATTTTACTCCTAAACTTCTCAAATTCAAGACATTTTATCTTCTGACACAAGTAACAGATTGTCCTAAATTTGGAAAGTTCAAGGGACAAATTATCTCGATTTTAGTTTAGGGGACGACAGATTATTGTCTTTAGCTCCATAATTGGGGGGCAAAAAAGCTAATAAAACTTTTCCATTTTGCAGTGCCTTGTCTCAACAAGATTCGAGAGAAAAAGTTGTCCCATGAGCGTGCTTGCAAGTTGGTTGATCATTGCCTAAAAGCTTTACGCAATTGTTGTGACGAAAAACAGGGGAAAAAATATTTTAAACAGCAGGAGATCCTACTCTTTGCTGCACGCCACGGCATTGTCGAAATTGTGACAGAATCTCTTCGTTATTTCCCCAACTTGGTTTTCACTAAACATGGATCTTTTTTAGTGAAGTATGCCATTCAATGGCGGCAAGAAAAAATTTTCAACCTCATAGGTAAAACAACTGCACTTGATAAGCTTTTGGCTTTCAAGTGTGTCGAGGCGCAGCAGAAAGCTTCCAAGCAGAAGCAAGTTATTTCCATGTCTGTCGACAAGGACAAGCAACCAGAACTTGAAATTACTAGCAGGTTTGTGGACAAGAAGCAACACCCTTCCCCCTCACATTTTGCAGCTGAGTTACCGGTTATTTCTCGACTCCCGAAAGATTCTACTGCAGCTTCGCAGATGCAGAGAGAAATGCAATGGTTTAAGGTGGTAAATCAAGCTCAACCCTTTTTGGTTAAAATATCTGGGAGGTCCCTGTACTGCATAAAAATATTCAATTTCATCCTTGTACTCAAAAAGTAATCAATTTAGTCCATGTACTCATAAGATTGGGTCGATTTAGTCCATGTATTCATAAGATTGGGTCAATTGAGTCCAATTGATAAAGGCACAATAAGAACTCAATTGACCAAATCTTGTGAGTACATGAACTAAATTGATCACTTTTTGAGTATAGGGACGAAATTAAACATCTTTGTGCAGTACAGGAACTCCCAAGTAATTTTTCACCACCTTTTTTTTTGGCGTTATTTTCACCACCCTTTTTATGTATACTATTTTTAGGCTTAATGGACATTTTTACACTGAACTTGTAAAAAATGGACAACAAATTGGCACTTTTAGACGGAAATCAGTACGCTCTATTAAGAATAGGACGGACTTTAACAAAGACATACCAATTTCTGTAAAAAAAAAGATGAATTTGTCTTTTTTTTACAAGTTCAGAGATTGAGATATCTAATAAGCCTTATTTCTATTTTGGCATATTTTAACCCTTTTTTTCTTCTCATTATTGGTAGGCTATAGAGCGCATCCAACATCCAAGAATGAGGGAGATTACATCAAAGGATGGGGAAACGGCTTTCGATCTTTTCTCAAAAAATCACAAAGAGATGCGTGAGAATGCAGAGAAATGGATGAAGGATACCTCAAATTCAAGCATGGTTGTTTCTACTCTCATTGCCACAATTGCATTTGCTGCAGCTTTTACAGTTCCAGGAGGAAACAATGACGAAGGAGATCCAATTTTCCTCAAGAAGACATCATTTAAGGTTTTTATATTTTCGGATGCACTAGCACTATTTTCATCGGTTACTTCCATCTTGATGTTCTTATCAGTTCTAACTTCGTGTTTCAAAGAAGTGGATTTCCTCCATGAATTGCCCAAGAGGATGTTAATAGGGCTTGCCTCCCTTTTCTTTGCCCTCGCTACCTTGATGGTAGCTTTCGGAGCAGGTCTTGTGATTGTGCTAAGTGAGACGTTCCAATGGGTTTGGGGTCCGATTATTTTCTTCGCATTAATTCCAGTCACTCTCTTCATGATGTTGCAGCTTCGGTTGTTTATTGAAATGGTTGAATCCACATATGTTAGCATCTTTCATCATGAAAAATTTTGGAAGCTTGACTAGCCATGGATATATGGTTGGAGTCTTTGTAATTAGCTAGGAAGATGATTATACATAGATATATATATGTATGTGCTTTTTTTTAATAAGTAGATCCTTTTGTTTCTTATCTAAACTTTACAATCAATGATATAATCCCCCGAGGGGGATTGGGTGACTCGTTCACCAGCTAAATACATGCCACGTGGCACACGTTCAATTCTTAACACCTGTCCTAGTCACTGTGTTATTATTCATATTGGGCTCGAGTTGAGTTTTGGGTTAATGTCGTTTTTGTAAGAAGAAAATGTAGTAGGGTAATAGTTAGAAATAAGAATCGATAAGATGACTGGTTCTCTTATATATTGTTCTGATGATGGGATGCTTGCCTTTCATCCTTAAGAATTAGGGTTCGAATCTCGATATCATTTCTGAAAACAAAAAATGATAAGATGAATTTTCTTTGGTGATATTTGAAAAGTCATGTTTAAGAGCAACCCCAACGAATGCGGCATCCCGTAAAATTGGTATGAAGAAATGAAAATTTGGTATCCCGTAAAATTGGTATGAAGAAATGAGAATTTTTGCTCCACTGAACACTATATCTTACGAGCTCCAATGCACTAAACTCTAATAACAAAAATGAATTCTCTCATTTCCCTTTATCAAGTGACTAATTAATTTAAGAGAGTTTTTTCAAAAATATATGTTAACCTTGTTAATTTTATTATGCATTTTTATTGTTACATTATTAGTGTCACTTGATAGTAGACACTTACCTATTTGGCCTCTTACGTACTTATATTCAAGGAATGGAATACTTCAACTTCAAATTAAATGAAATTATTCTTCTATTTTTTAATATGTAGTTAATTTTTTTTTACGAGAAATATATAGTTAATTTTTTAATACAACATTTTCATATAGTTTGAGGGATAAAAAAGTTCAATTTATATACTCTCAAGTCTCAAGTGCCAGAAAGAGTATAATTATAGTATACTGATTTCTATTTTTGATTTTTCAAATCAATCAAAATTCCAAAGATCTCATATATGTACACCCAACAAATTTAATTTCATTTTTGTAATACTAGTTAGTTTTCACCTTCACGTTGCACGTGGTACAATACGTGTGAATAAAATATATTTTTAAATACTTGAAAATAATAAAAAATTATATTTATTCAATTAAAACAAATATTTAAATAATAATAAATATTAATTACTCCCTCCCATTCAAAATAAGTGGAACACTAGGAATATTACACAGACTAAGACAATGACTAGTTGGTTTTAAATTTAGTAAAAACTCACTTAAAATGGCATAATTACCCTTCTAAAAATTTTTATAAACAATTAATTAATAAATCTTCTCTACATTCCCAACTTTCCAAGACCACTTAAAAATTCAACCACCTAAATTAACACTTAGGGGTATATATGGAAAAAGAGTACAAATTACATTGGTTTTGTAATTGTTTCACTTATTTTGAAAGACTGCAAAAGTTAAAATGTTTCACTTATTTTGAATGGGAGGGAGTAGAAGTGAAAGCTTTGTATATTATCAATATACATTGAAACAAATTTATGTAATGCATAAACCATTGGATTCAAATTTCCTGATCACTGGACTATTTTTTTTCAAAACCAAGCTATGCGGTTCGGTAAAAGTATAGCTTGGTTCGGTTTTGAAATTATTTATAATATAATGTTCCTCAAAATATTTAAAAACCAAAGTTACTTAAAGATGATGTTTACATTCAAGGCTGTATATAGTATATACGTAATATTAATTAAGTACAAATATAACAACTTTTTCCCGTCTACTCTATCTATATATTGCTTAAGTACAACTATAGCAACTTTTTCCCGTCTACTCTATCTATATATTGCTTAAGTACAACTATAGCAACTTTTTTTTCTTCTACATCGGCTTAGTAAGAGTTAAATCATCTACCATTGTTTTCAACCTGTCAGCCATGGTGATGAGAAAAAAGAAAATTGCAAATAGCTATCAATGTGCAAAGAGAACTAAAAGATGGAAAATCTTAGCAACATAAGAGCCATAAAATTCTAAATATGTTAAATGTAACTTGCTTCAGAATTTCAACTTTCCTAGACATTTAATCCTCACACACAGAGCACAAACTGGTTTCTTCCATGTTACCATAGCCTTCAACAATATCAAGTTGTAAGAATGAAGACATTTACTGCAAAAGAAGAGCAGAAGTGCTCTAGATTTTCAACAAAGGAAAGAAAACAATGAACTCAATGCAATGACCTCACTTCAACAATTCCTCCTTACAGAAGGAATTAAAATAATTATTAATTTAATAATGCACTCTCGATGCCTAATTTAGAGAGAAATAACAGTGAAACTCAAAATTTACCTTCTAACTTTTCTATGAACTCTTCAAAATCAATATTTTCTTGCTCAGAGACAACATTAACATCCCAGAAATAGTAAATAGTGGTGGAGAAGCGGGCATGTTAGATGCTGGGGGCAACCAAGACTGCCACTTCCAATATTCTGGCTTCATCCTATGTACCAACAACATTGCTCCACCCATGGATTCCCGTAAGAAAGTTATATTTTTAAATCTGAAAAACATCAATTAACACATATTACAAATATTACAAAAAGAATCCAGAAAACAAAACCAGAAGAAGAGTAAGAACAAAACGTGAATTCTTAACACCTATCTGACTTAAATATTTGGAACAACATTGTCAAAAGTTAGTAAAATATAGCCTTGTAACCCTGAAGACTCCCCATGTCCTTAATCTATTCCATAAAAATGTACCCATTTTCTCTTGGTCTCTGCGTTTCTGATCTAAAAATAAAAAAATTTCGTTTTCTTTTATTTTTTTCTTTTCTGCGTTTTTTCTAAAAAAAAAAATTGTTTTTGCGTTTTTAATTTTTGTGTCTTGCGTTTTTGAAAAAAAAAAATTATTGTTTCTGCGTTTTCAGAAAAAAATATTTTCTTTATTTTATGTCTTCAAATTTTAATTTATTTTTAAGAACTGTTACTACTAATATTTTCTTTTGAGTTTTTTGAGTTATTCTAGGAAGCTGCATGCCAAAAACAAGAAGTAGTGGTATAGAAGACTTTGAATTTGATCTAGAGCCAGAAAAAACACTATTTTCGCTAAGGAAGGAGAAATCAAATCGACAACAAGAAGAGGAGTCATCCAATTCGAGTTCTCAATCTCATTCTCCTAGATCCGCTGCTTCAACATCGTCACAAGACATGGCAAACGAAGAACCTAAAACCCTGAGAGAGCTTTCTGCACCAAACGTCAATGCACAACGCTTAGCAATTCGATACCCAGATACAACTGCAAACTTTGAGATCAAATCTGGATTTATTCAGATTTTACCCAAATTTTATGGTCTATCTGGAGAAGATCCTCACCGACATCTGACAGATTTCCAGATTGCCTGCACATCAACAAATATTCAAGGTATCACTGAAGACCAATTCAAGCTAAGAACTTTTCCGTTCACTCTTGTGGATCGTGCAAAAGATTGGTTGTACCTCTTACCAACTGATTCAATCACATCTTGGACGAGCCTTAAGAAATTGTTCTTGGAAAAGTACTTTCCTGCCCATAAAGTATTAAGTATAAGGAAGGAGATTTGCGGAATTAAGCAACGCCATGGAGAAACAATGCATGAATATTGGGAACGTTTCAAGACACTATGTGCGAGCTGCCCCAATCATCAAATCATTGAGCAGTTGCTGATCCAATACTTCTATGAAGGATTACTACCGTTTGACAGATGTTCCATAGATTCTGCAAGTGGAGGAGCTTTCATAGACAAAACTCCCACCGATGCTTGGACTTTAGTGGAGAACATGGCTGCCAACACTCAACAATTTGGATTTCGAGAAGACTATTCAAGAGAAGACAATACAAGAAGAATCAATGAAGTCGCTACCCATTCCAGCTCACTGGAGCAACAACTTCAAGAAACAAATCAACAAGTCGCTGCGCTCACTGATTTATTCAATGCGAATTTTTCAAGTGTGCCTAAGATTTGTGGTATTTGTAAACAAGGACACTACACTGATAAGTGCCCTTCTTTGGAACACACCGCGCAAGAAGTCAATGCTGTGGGAATGCAAGGAGCATATCAAAGGAAGCCTGAACCTTATTGGAGAGCCGAGCAACCAAGTCAACAATATGGGAACCAAGGTAACTATCAAGGAAGGCCAATGAGTTATCAAAGGCCTAACTTTCAACAATCTTCACAAGTTGTCGAGATGCAACAAATGAGAGAAGCTATGGAGATGATGAGGAAACAAATAGGTCAATTGGCTGGTGACATAAGTGAACTCAAGACACAAGGTCAACAAAGGATCCCATCGCAATCCAAGGTACCTCCTAAGGAGAATGTAAGTGCAATTACTTTAAGGAGTGGAAAAGAGTTGGAAAACCCCTATCCAACCCATGCCGCACAAGATAAAGGAGAGCCGAGCCACACCAAAGAAGAAGAATTGCAAGTGCTTGACAAAGAAATCAAGATTGAAAATGAATCCAGAAAAGATGGCGCAACCACCAAGGAGATAGCCGCCGACAAGACTGATTCAAAGGTAGATGCCGCCATCCCTTTTCCATCAAGATTGAGGAAGTCAAAGAAAGAAGATGATGATTTAGAAATTTTGGAGATACTTCGAAAAGTTGAGGTCAACATCACACTTCTTGATGCCATTCAACAAATTCCAAATTATGCAAAGTTACTTAAGCAACTTTGTACCAATAAGAAAAGGTTACAAGGTAAGGTAAGTGCTGGAGTTAATGTTTCTGCTGTGCTTCAAAAGAGTTTACCTCCTAAGTGCAAGGATCCAGGTGCGTTTTCTATTACTTGATCTATTGGAAGAAGTGTTATAGAGAATGCTATATGCAATAATTTGTTGACAGTGTATTTAGCACTGTTCACTGTAATAATATGCTTAATTACTAGAAGAATTGTGTTGTATGAAACCCTTTATACAATATGCTCAACGATGGCATCTGGATTTGGTATATTGTTTACCATTATCCACCAAGATGCTTTTCGTAGCATAAAGTGTATATGGTTTATTAACTAATATGAGGTGGAGGAGCTGATTAGATTTGATGGGTAGACCAATAGAGTGCTAAACATTTCATTCGAACATACCATCCTGTTTTGCGGGTTAGAAATTGATCGACAACCTACCGTGAAACTCTACCGATGTACAGTACCAAATCTTACTAGACAGGTTGGCATGCAGAATTTATATGTACGCCGAGACCAGCAAGAATTCTGAAGTTTTGGATGCTAGGATGTGGGGCTGGGGCCGGGGCAAAGACCAGATAATAATTCATCGTTTTGTACTTGTGCCTTTCTTTTAAATGCAACATTCTAATTTTATATGAGTTTTGTAATTTTTTTGCATAACATAATAATTAAATTTTAATTTTTAATGTTAATAATTATATTAAATAAGGTTATATTTTTTTTGTCAAATTTGTAATTTAACCTTTTTAATATCTGGAAACAAGTAGAGGACTTATATACCGTAAACGATTTTGCAAAAGTACCAAAATAACGATTACGAAATGACTAAAAAATCATCCATTAAAAAATGAAAAAAAAATTAACGAAGAGAGGGTGGACAATTTTGTCAAATTTACCCCTCTCTTTATATATGTTTTATAATATGTACATCCAACTTGAAAACAATTGTTAATAGATAAAGAGAGCCAACTTGTATATAAGGGACATAGTCATATCAAACAAAATAAATTTGAGATATTACCACTTTGACACGCCCCTCACGTGTAGCCGGGAGAAAAAATCGAAATATAACAGTCGATGTGAACAACTGAGTCTTTGGCAATATGACAGACCTAGGCTCTGATACCATGTTAAGCAAACAACCTAAAACTAATTGACTTTCCAGATTTCAGTATCTTCCTTTCTTGCGTAGGATCCCACTCTACCTGATTATCCTTACCAACCATCACAATAAGAAAGTCCCTGAAATTTGCACATTTTTTTTTGTCAAATAAAGATGGAACGAATTCAAGGACCCAATAAGGAAAACAATGGATACTTTTTTGGAAAGAACCCATTTTAGATTTTTGGGGATCACCATTACAGCCTGCCTTATGTCATGGTGGTTCCGCCAATCTGAAGCCTGGCTGCTGAAGTACATTGGGGAGGCTGCAGTGAAAAAAGGGAAGCTCAGAGGTACATATACAATAATTTTTTTCTTTATAATGACCTTAGTGTCTTTTTTTTTAAAGAGATAATTAGGCCTAACAGTCCCTCGTAAGGTGACTGTTAATAGATGGCTTAATAATTTGTTGATAGTTTATTTAGCACTGTTTACAGTAATAATAGGTTTAAGTACTAGTATAATTGTGCTGTATGAAACCCTTTACACAATATGCTCAAGGATGGCATCTCGATTTGGTCTATTGTTTATCATCTGGATTTGGTCTATATGTACATCCAACCTAAAACCAATCGGCAATAGATAGAGAGAGCTAACTTGTATATATGGGATTTAGTCATATCAAACTAAATAAATTTGAGATATTACCACTTTGACACGCCCCTCACGTGTAACCAGGAGAAAAAATCGAAAAATAACAGTCGATGTGAACAACTGAGTCTTGGGCAATAGGACAGACCTGGGCTCTGATACCATGTTAAGCAAACAACCTAAACCTAATTGACTTTCCAGATTTCAGTATCTTCCTTTCTTGCGTAGGATCTCACTTTACCCGATTATCCTTACCAACCATCACAACAGGAAAGTCATTGAAATTTACAGCTTTTTTTTGTCAAATAGAGATGGAACGAATTCAAGGACCCAATAAGGAAAACAATGGATACTTTTTTTTGGAAAAAACCCATTTTAGCTTTTTGGGGATCACCTTTACAGCCTGCATTATGACATGGTGGTTCCGCCTGTCTGAAGCCTAACTACTGAAGTATTTTGTGGAGGCTGTAGTGAAATAAGGGAAGCTCAGAGGTACATATACAATAATTTTTTTCTTTATAATGGCCTTGGTATCTTTTTTAAAGAGATAATTGGGCCTAACAGTCCCCGTAAGGTGACTGTTAATAGACGACTTAATAATTTGTTGATAGTGTATTTAGCACTGTTTACAGTAATAATAGGTTTAAGTACTAGTATAATTGTGTTGTATGAAACCCTTTACACAATATGCTTAAGGATGACATCTGGATTTGGTCTATTGTTTACCATTATCCACCAAAATAATTTTCGTAGCATAAAGTGTATATTGTTTATTAAGTAAAACAATGGATACTTTTTTGGGAAAGAACCCAGTTTAGCTTTTTGGGGATCTCCATTACAGCCTGCCTTATGATATGGTGGTTTCGCCTATCTGATGCCTGGCTGTTGAAGTACTTTGGCGAGGCTGCAGTGAAATAAGGGAAGTTTTGAAAAACATATACAGTAATTTTTTTTTTCTTTATAATGTCCTTGGTGGCTTTTTTAAAAGCGATATTTAGGCCTAACAGTCCCCGGGCACTGCTAATCGATGGCTTAATAATTTGTTGACAGTGTATTTAGCACTGTTTACTGTAATAATAGGCTTAATTACTATTAGAATTGTGTTGTATGAAACCCTTTATACAATATGCTCAACGATGGCATCTAGATTTGGTATATTGTTTACCATTATCCATCAAGATGCTTTTCGTAGCATAAAGTGTATATGGTTTATTAACCAATATGAGGTTGAGGAGCTGATTAGATTTGATGGGTAGACTTATAGAGTGCTAAACATTTCATTCGAACATACCATTTTGTTTTACGGGTCAGAAATTGATCGACAACCTACCGTAAAAACTCTTCCGATGTACAGTACCAAATCTTACGAGACAGGCTGGCATGCAGAACTTATATGTACGCGGATGCCAGCATGAATTCTGAAGTTTTGGATGCTAGGATGTGGGGCTGGGGCCGGGGCAAAGACCAGATAATAATTCATCGTTGTGTATTTGTGCCTTTCTTTTAAATGCAACATTCTGATTTTATATGAGTTTTGTAATTTTTTTGCATAACATAATAATTAAATTTTAATTTTTAATGTTAATAATTATATTAAATAAGGTTATATTGTTTTGTCAAAACAAGTGATTAAATTTGTAATTTAACCTTTTTAATATCTGGAAACAAGTAGATGACTTATATACCGTAAACGATTTTGCAAAAGTACCAAAATACCGATTACGAAATGACTAAAAAATCATCCATTCAAAAATGAAAAAAAAAATAACGAAGAGAGGGTGGACAATTTTATCAAATTTCCCCCTTTCTTTATATATGTTTTATAATATGTACATCCAACTTAAAAACAATTATCAATAGATAGAGAGAGCCAACTTGTATAAGGCATTTAGTCATATCAAACAAAACAAATTTGAGATATTACCACTTTGACACGCCCCTCATGTGTAACTGAGAGAAAAAATCGAAATATAACAGTCGATGTGAACAACTGAGTCTTGGGTAATAGGACAGACCTGGGCTCTGATACCATCTTAAGCAAACAACCTAAAACTAATTGTCTTTCCAGATTTCAGTAACTTCCTTTCTTGCATAGGATCCCACTCTACCCGATTATCCTTACCAACCATCACAATAGGAAAGTCCCTGAAATTAGCACATTTTTTTTTGTCAAATAGAGATGGAACGAATTCAAGGATCCAATAAGGAAAACAATGGATACTTTTTTTTGGAAAGAACCCATTTTAGCTTTTTGGGGATCGCCATTACAACCTGCCTTATGGCATGGTGGTTCCCCCTGTCTGAAGCCTGGCTGCTGAAGTACTTTGGGGAGGCTGCAGTGAAATAAGGGAAGCTCAGAGGTACATATACAATAATTTTTTTTTCTTTATAATGACCTTGGTGTCTTTTTTTAAAGAGATAATTAGGCCTAACAGTCCCCGTAAGGTGACTGTTAATAGACGACTTAATAATTTGTTGATAGTGTATTTAGCACTGTTTACAGTAATAATTGGTTTAAGTACTAGTATAATTGTGTTGTATGAAACCCTTTACACAATATGCTCAAGGATGGCATCTCGATTTGGTCTATTGTTTACGATCTAAATTTGGTCTATATGTACATCCAACCTAAAACCAATTGGAAATAGATAGAAAGAGTTAACTTGTATATATGGGATTTAGTCATATCAAACTAAATAAATTTGAGATATTACTACTTTGACACGCCCCTCACGTGTAGCCGGGAGAAAAAATTAAAATATAACAGTCGATGTGAACAACTGAATCTTGGGCAATAGGACAGACCTGGGCTCTGATACCATGTTAAGCAAACAACCTAAAACTAATTAACTTTCCAGATTTCAGTATCTTCCTTTCTTGCGTAGGATCCCACTTTACCCGATTATTCTTACCAACCATCACAATAGGAAAGTCCTTGAAATTTACAGCTTTTTTTGTCAAATAGAGATGGAACGAATTCAAGGACCCAATAAGGAAAACAATGGATACTTTTTTTTTGGAAAGAACCCATTTTACCTTTTTGGGGATCACCATTACAGCCTGCATTATGACATGGTGGTTCCGTCTGTCTGAAGCCTGGCTGCTGAAGTACTTTGGGGAGACTGCAGTGAAATAAGGGAAGCCCAAATGTACATATACAATAATTTTTTTCTTTAGTGTCTTTTTTTTAAAGGGATAATTAGGCCTAACAGTCCCCGTAAGGTGGCTGTTAATAGACGACTTAATAATTTGTTGATAGTGTATTTAACACTGTTTACAGTAATAATAGGTTTAAGTACTAGTATAATTGTGTTGTATGAAACCCTTTACACAATATGCTTAAGGATGACATCTGGATTTGGTATATTGTTTACCATTATCCACCAAGATAATTTTCATAGCATAAAGTGTATATGGTTTATTAAGGAAAGCAATTGATACTTTTTTGGGAAAGAACCCAGTTTAGCTTTTTGGGGATCTCCATTACAGCCTGCCTTATGATATGGTGGTTCCGCCTGTCTGATGGCTGGCTGCTGAAGTACTTTGGCGAGGCTGCAGTGAAATAAGGGAAGCTTAGAAATACATATACAATAATTTTTTTTCTTTATAATGTCCTTGGTGGCTTTTTTAAAAGCGATATTTAGGCCTAACAGTCCCCGGGCACTGCTAATCGATGGCTTAATAATTTGTTGATAGTGTATTTAGCATTGTTTACTGTAATAATAGGCTTAATTACTAGTAGAATTGTGTTGTATGAAACCCTTTATACAATATGCTCAACGATGGCATCTGGATTTGATATATTTGCTTACCATTATCCACCAAGATGCTTTTCGTAGCATAAAGTGTATATGGTTTATTAACCAATATGAGGTGGAGGAGCTGATTAGATTTGATGGGTAGACTTATAGAGTGCTATACATTTCATTCGAACATACCATTCTGTTTTACGGGTCAGAAATTGATCGACAACCTACCGTGAAACTCTACCGATGTACAGTACCAAATCTTACTAAACAGGCTGGCATGCGGAACTTATATGTACGTGTAGACACGTTATTTTTGCTCCCCTTTCCTTCCTGATTCGACGTTATTTAAATAATTACCTATTTTTGAAGTTGGACCCTTCCGTTTCCTTAAACCCCCTCATACTCTCTCTATGTGCTCACCTTCTACTTTTCTTTTTGGGCTGAATTTTTTGTTTTGTGTGTTTGTTGGGTTTTAGGTTTATGTCTTGGGCCTCACTGTTGGACTTTGCTTAAAAGAATCTGTTGGGCTGTTTTCATTTCACTTTTTAGTCATTTGGCTTGTTTAGGTTGACTATGGGCTTGGGGGTAAAGAATTGATGATCAGGTCGGGCCCATGTCAGTTTATTGGCCTAGAACTCCCTTTGAAATAGACGGGCTTTGATATTATCATGTTTAAGAGAAAGTCAGCAAAATAAATCAGAGTATATTGCTTGGCATTTCTAAAAAACGTACATCTAAATTACATGCCATTTTGTGGCAGAAAAATATAGGGTACCATTCTGTTCCCACTCCCTAATCTACCCTTTCCCAAAAATCTTGAGTCTTCACTCCCCTGCAAAAAGAGACCAAGGCAGAAGTCATTAACAAATTAAGCAACAAAAAAAAGAGAAAATGCTTAATTAAGTGCTAAAACAGATGACTTATCTTTTTTGGGCATGGGGGACCAAGCTCGGATGGTCCCCCTCACCACATCAACAAGAGGATGCTTTATCCAAGGGAACAAAAGAGGGAGTTTGCAGCAACAAAACACAAGGAGATAAAGAAAATTTGAAATTAGCAGAGGTTTAAAATGAACTTGCAGACCAAGTTTTACAAAGTCAGGCTTTGTCTGTAAGTGTACTCAGCTGCAAGCAGAGCATTGTAGGAAAAAGAAAAACTTCAAAGCAATAGCCAATGGATCAAAATAATCAAACTCAAAAAGCAAATCCAAAGGGTGCGAAATGGCAGAAAAAATAAATCCACATCCAAGGGAAATGAACAGGCACACAACAGATTGATACAGCAACAGGAGTGTGTCATTCATAGATACCCACAAGCTTACAACACTCCTACCTCAGGCTCACACAAGCATAGAACCAATGAGAGTGCAGGAAAATGCTACATAGATAGAAAAATAGCAGAAAGATCCACCAAGGCATTTCCAATTAAACAACAGAGTGGGGATTACATGACACACATCATCAACCAGTGCACACCTTAGCAGCCACACACACACACAAATCAAGCCAGCTAAGCTCTAAATACACTCAAAAGCTCAAGCATATAAATACAGACCAACAGTAGCTCAACAAAGAGGAGAACACGATTCCCAAGAAAAGAAAAACCCTAGTTTTTCCTTCTAGCAACAAGAACCCAAAAAACATCTAGTTCCGAATCTCATAGAAAAAACGAGAAAAGAAGAAACACAAAAGAAAAGGGAGGGGTCTCAGTCTCAAAGTATCAACACAACATGTCATTTTTTTTAGTTAATCTTTTCATCTTCTAGGTTACACAAAAACCAGAAAAAAGGGAGATCTTTGCCTTACCCTATTCTTCGCTCGGTTTCTTCATTTGCCTCATTAGTAGCCAACTCGTTCCCACACCCGTTTTGTTGTCACCTTGTTCCAAAACACAAAGCCCAAACCGTAAGTTAGGAGTCAAGAATCAAAGCATTTAGAGTTGGAAAATATCTCGGTAAAAGAGAAGGAAAGTGCAACAAAACAACATACCTTGAAGTCGGAGCGATTCTACGGTGAAGCAGAGAGATTGAAAAGGGTGGAGGTAGCCTCGGTTTAAGCCAGATCTGAAGCTTTCGGGTTTGGCTCTGGGAAAACTAGTTACGGATCTGGTGAGAGGATCGCGAGAGAAAGCTTTTGGCAGCATTTGAGCCTCGTCCGACGGCGTTGGAGACTTCGACACGGCGGTGGCGATTTCCGGAGCGGTCGAAAAATTTAGGGTTAGGTGAGTTTTCTGATTTAGCAATTTACGTTGGTATTTATAGTACTTGACATGTTTAGGGCTTTATTTTAATTACATCTGTCATGTTTAGATTCCATGCTATTAGGTCCCTGATTTCGTTCAATCTGGCCCACTCGGTGACGAATTAACTCACGTAAAGCCTCAAATTTTGTTCCATTTTCAAATAGGCCCCTGGATTAGTTTAATTTGGCCCTTCATGTTTAAATTCGGTCAATTGGATGCCTATAAGTTAGTTTTTAAGTTAGATTTAGCTTAAATGATTTAAAAGATTTAACTTTGTTAAGATAGAATAAGTGGTAATTATAATTAATCCGAAATTATGAATGAGATCCCTAGAGGTTAATAATTTCTAGAGTTATGGTCAGGAATATTTAAGTAATAATCAAAAAGAAAAAAAGATAAGAAAAAAAATAAATCAAAAAACTTAGGATATATTAGGCCCTTGGGCTTAAAATTGGTCTTTTGGGCCTTGGTAACCTTTTCTATTATGTGTGTTGGGTTTGCTTTTATATTTGGGTTTAGATTTAGCCTTGATATACTTAGCATATTGAATTAAGATAATCAAAAGATTTTTGGCCAAACTAATTAAGGATTAAAAAGTGTTAGAATTAATCAATGTGGAATTTAGAAATAAAATGTTAGGAACCCTGTTTATAATTAGGAGTATTCAAATAATGATTTAGATCCAATTTAGGCTCTATTGACCTCTTGGGCCTTTAGACCTTATGTTGGGCTTTATATAGTGTTTGGGCTTTAATTTTATTTTTTTGGGCCTTTAGATAGGTTTGGTCTTTTTGAGTCTTATTTTTGCTATGATTTTCTCTTTATTTATATATCTTGCTTGTTTTACATATAACAAGTTGGGCTTTACTCCTTATTGTTATTTATTTATTTTGGGTTATTATTAGTATATTCTTATGATGGGGTGGTCATCCATAAGTTTTTGTTGGGCTTTGCACCATATGTTTGGGCTTAATTGACTTGTGTGTGGCCTTTAGTTGTATGTTATAGCATGGGCTTAGTTTTTTACTTATCCTTTGGGCCTTTTATCTTTTGCTTATGGGTTTTAAACTTCCAATTCAACATGGGCCTATGCTCTTAAAAATAAAATAAAATTGGACTTAGGAAATTAAATATGCTTGATATGTATTCACGTTTAATTTCATATGTATATTTCCTTATGCTATTATTTAACTATGCCATGTCATGTGAGATTAAAAATTTGGATCCGATGATGGAACGATAATTGGGACTTAGACAATTTTTGTCGGTTTCATTTTATCCTTTCTAGGCTTGGAATTTCCGGACATGGGTCTTAGCCAGTATGAGTGGCGGGTGCCCGGAAGGAAATCCTCATATAATTATTCGGTAAAAAAATTGCATATAATCGGAAAACATGCATCATTTGCATTCATGCATCTAGGGTTTAGACTTAGTAATCGCAATTAATAGTTAAAGAAAATCAAAGCAAAAAAAAAAAGAAATTGAAATAGAATAAAACCATTTTCTTCAAAATTAAAAAAGAGTTTTTATTCGTGAATTGTTCTCTTTTAGTCTTCAAAGATAAAAATTCAAAAGGAAAAATTGAGCATTTCAAAATTAACAAAAAGGTTTTCAAAAAATACAAAAAATTCAAAACTCAAAAATCAAAAAGAATTTCATCAGTTCAAAGTTTTTAAATTGGGAAAGTTCCCACCAGTTTTTAAGTTTCCAAATTGCGAAAGTTCCCATTTAGTTTTTTTTTCAAAGTTTTTAAATTGGGAAAGTTCCCACCAAGTTTAAGTTTTCAATTTAGGAAAAGTTCCCGTCATTTTCGGTTTTAGTTTTTGAAATGGGAAAGTTCCCATCAAAAGCATTTTTCAAATCAAATCGTTTTAATAGTAAGTTTTAAAGAAAATCCTCTCATGAGGAGTCCAAAAAGAGAACAAACAATAAACGGGTTCAATTCCCGACAATCCTATTTCAAATTTTAAAAACCATTTTTGCTTGTTTAAATATCAAAGACTAATAAAATTTCTAAAATGGCATGAAAATACTTAAGGATAGAAACAACCAATAATAGAAACCCACGTTAAGTCTGGACTGGTTAGTGCCGTCTTTTGACGGGCGTCGTGGGGGTGCTAATCCTTCCCCACGCGTACCCGAACCTTAGAACACTGGTTAGAAGACCGTTTATTAGGTTTAGTGTTTCCTTTGCCGAGCATAGGTTAATATTAGACTTAATAATCTGATAGGTGGCTAATCACACCTAGGTTAAAAAAGATTAGTGGCGACTCCAAATATAGGAAACAGTAGTCTCCCTTCCCCATCATTTTAAAGTCGTTGAACGACAGGGTTCGGGACCCTGGACCCGCACGTTGCAACTGTACACGGAGGCCAGCATGAATTCTGAAGTTTTGGATGCTAGGATGTGGGTCTGGGGCCGGGGCAAAGACCAGATAATAATTCATCGTTGTGTACTTGTGCCTTTCTTTTAAATGCAACATTCTGATTTTATATGAGTTTTGTAATTTTTTTGCATAACATAATAATTAAATTTGAATTTTTAATGTTAATAATTATATTAAATAAGGTTATATTTATTTTTGGTAAAAAAGTTATTAAATTTGTAATTTAACCTTTTTAATATCTGGAAACAAGTAGATGACTTATATACCGTAAAAGATTTTGCAAAAGTACCAAAATACCGATTACGAAATGGCTGAAAAATCATCCATTAAAAATGAAAAAAAAATAACGAAAAGAGGGTGGACAATTTTGTCAAATTTCCTCCTCTCTTTATATATGTTTTATAATATGTACATCCAACTTGAAAACAATTGTCAATAGATAGAGATAGCCAACTTGTATATAAGGGATTTAGTCATATCAAACAAAACAAATTTGAGATATTACCACTTTGACACGCCCCTCACGTGTAGCCGGTAGAAAAAATCGAAATATAACAGTCGTTGTGGACAACTGAGTCTTGGGCAACGGGATAGACATGATCTCTGATACCAAAGCATACAACCTAAAACTAATTGACTTTCCAGATTTCAGTATCTTCCTTTCTTGCGTAGGATCCCACTCTACCCGATTATCCTTACCAACCATCACAATAGGAAAGTCCCTGAAATTTGCACATTTTTTTTTGTCAAATAGAGATGGAACGAATTCAAGGATCCGATAAGGAAAACAATTGATGTTTTTTTTTTGGAAAGAACCCATTTTAGCTTTTTGGGGATCGCCATTACAGCCTGCCTTATGACATGGTGGTTCCACCTGTCTGATGCCTGGCTGCTGAAGTACTTTGGGGAGGCTGCAGTGAAATTGGGGAAGGTCAGAGGTACATATACAATAATTTTTTTTCTTTATAATGGCCTTATTGGCTTTTTTAAAGGGATATTTAGGCCTAATAGTCCCCGTAAGGGGACTGCTAATAGACGGCTTAATAATTTGTTAACAGTGTATTTAGCACTGTTTACTGTAATAATAGGCTTAAGTACTAGTATAATTGTGTTCTATGAAACCCTTTACACAATATGCTCAACGATAGTATCTGGGTTTGGTATATTGTTTACCATTATCCACCAAGATGCTTTTCGTAGCATAAAGTGTATATGATTTATTAATCAATATGAGGTGGAGGAGCTGATTAGATTTGATGGGTAGACCTATAGAGTGCAAAACATTTCATTCGAAGTTACCATTCTGTTTTGTGAGTCAGAAATTGTTCGACAACCGACCGTGGAATTCTATCGACATACAGTACCAAATCTTACTAGACAGGCTGGCATGCAGAACTTATATGTGCGCGGAAGCCAACATAAATTCTGAAGTTTTGGATGCCATGATGTGGGGCCGGGGCGTGAGCCAGATAATAATTTATCGTTGTGTACTTGTGCCTTTATTTTGAATGCAACATTTGGATTTTATATGAGTTTTGTAATTTTTTTGCATAACATAATAGTTAAATTTTAATTTCTAATGTTAATTATATTAAATAAGGTTATATATATATTTTTTTAAAAAAAGTGATTAAATTTGTAATTTATTCTTTTTAATATCTTGAAACAAGCAGATGACTTATATACCTTAAACTATTTTGTAAAAGTACCAAAATACCAATTACGAAATGACAAAAAACCAACCATTAAATAATGAAAAAAATAACGAAGAGGGGATGGACAATTTTGTCAATTTCTCCCCTCTTTTTTATATATGTTTTATAATACGTATATCTAACCTAAAACCAATTGACAATAAGTAGGGAGAGCTAACTTGTAGATATAGATAAAGTTTAAACAATACTAATTTATTTATAAATAAATTGCACGTGCAAGTCCATTTTTTTGATTTTACGGGATCAAACGTATTGAAGGCAGGCCCGAATATGTAAATGGCAAATTATACAATACACCAGCGGTGGAGTTTAGTAGACTACATAAGCAGGTCCTGAAGGGTGACATGTGTCCTCTAGGGACTAGATTGAAATATTTAAAACTTAATTAATTAAAAAAATGGACATATGTCAACTCCACAACCCGCTTCTGGAGTTTAAAATTTACACCGCCGATATATCAAATAATTACCCTATATGTAAATTACTAAATTATTTTGGCCAAAAAAAATTACTAAATTACATTATTACATTACATAAAACCCATATTTTTCTCTTAACATTGCACGTGCATTCTCAAAGTCACGTGTCATTTATAAAAAACAGGCCCGATTATATATTCTTTCTTCAACCTCTCGCCGTTGCCGAAAGCCAGGAGCCCAAAATTTCTTCACTGTTTCTCGCCAGTCAAACAGCTCTGAAGGGGGAATAGGAAAAGCAAAGAAAAAAAAATGAGAAAAGGAGGGCCAAGACGGGAAGGGAATTATACAAATCCATGTTTAACGATGCACCAGCCATGGGCTTCATTGTTGGTTTACGGGATCAAACGTATTGAAGGCAGGTCTTGGCCTGCTCCAGTTAGAGGTTCGATGCTATTCTTTTTCAGCGTTTTTTAAAATAAAGATTTGAACTTTATGCTTAAAACCAAATACCCATATCGTATTTGTTATATTTGATTGAATTGTTTTGTTTCTGATACATAAATAACAAATGTTTGGAAATTATTGGAAAAAGCACTATTCTTTTGATTTTGCTCTTTAATTTGTGTTGAAAAAAGATGCCCAATTCTATATCTGATTGCTTTTTCTATTATAGTTAGGAAATTAGGTGCTTTTACTCAATGATGAATAAAAGCCAGGTAACTTTAACTGTTTTGGCTGCATTGAATTGTGAATTAATTTTGATTTTTTATCTCTGTTTTGAGGATATAATAGATTATAGAAACTATGCTTGCTGTTGTTAGAGCAAAAGGGACAGAATTTGCTGCTGTTTAAGTTTTGTAAAGCTTTAAACTTTACTACTTTGATTTTGGAGTGAGAAAGGATGCTGAATTCTGTTTGGAATTTTGTTTATAACAATTAGACATTATAGCTTTAGTAAGCAATAATTGTTATTTTATCCAAATCAAGTTCAAAGGCATTATCCCTAAAGAGGAAATTTGTTTTTAGAAGATTGCAGCAAATTTTGTGCTTCAACTTTCTTTGTGTTGTTCCTAATATGGGAATGGCTTTTGATAAATATATATTGTTGGAGAACTTATGAGGTTAGAATAGTCCATTTTTCTGTTTTACAGTCTTGATGAATTTGTTTAGCCCATACTGTAAAATTGAGCTGCCTGTAATATATTATAATCTCTTTCTAGGTCGCCTTTGGATACATGCTGCCAGTAAAGTCCCAGATGAAGCTACTATTAAAGCAATGGAGGATTTCTACAGAGAAATTTATGCAGTGGATGGAATTACTGATCTTAAGTTTCCAGAACATTACCCTGTTTCAAAACTGTTAGGTCAGTACTTTTCAGTATTGTGTTTGCTCTGTTTTGATATTTCTTTAGTGGTTTGAATTCTGCGAATGTTTTCACCTGAATTATGAATGGCATCTTCTTAAGTTCTATCATTCTGTATAATTATATGCTTATTTGTTTCTAATTTGGATTGGTTATTCTATCCTGTAGGGTGTGTTGAAGTGGTTGGCTGTTTAAAGTGTGAAGAAGTAGCTCAATGGGAGGTGCTACCTCAAGGGGTAGGCAAATTAGTCGTCATCACCTTATGTTTGTTGATATCTCAACATGTTAATGATATGCAAAGTCTATCAATCCACTCATACTTCTTTTTTTAACCCTTCCTTTTCGCTCCTTGGTTCTTCCAGGTTAGGCTAGAAGCACAAACAGACTTTTGCTGGCTTTGTGAATCACCAAAGGTGTTTATTTTCATGCTGGATAGATTTCCATTCTTTGTATATGTAGATTTTTTTTTCTTTAAATCTGAGATATTATATCTTCATGATAGGAAACTTTTTTCATTTGGTGTAGAAATTGATAGTCCCATTTGAGATGCGAGGGTACCAACGTGTTTATAATTTGGAAAAGAAGGTAATTATGTGCTAGAAATTATGCCTTTCTCTGTCATTTTGTTTTAAATTGATACTGATTGTAATATCTGTGGCAGATATATGAGGCTGCTGTTAGAGGTCTTGTCCCAGTTGAAGGTCCAGCACCGGTAAAATTTCCACTTCCAAATCCGAGAGATCTTTTTTCCTTGAAGCCAGGGTCGATTGCTGAGTCTTTTACAGATTCAAAAGCATCTGCTATTGATGAATCCTCTAGTCTCACTGCAGCAATAGCAGGTGCGCGAGCAGCAGCTTCACAGTTTTCAAAGGACCAAAATCTTCATAATAATACCATCCAAAAGAGTACACTTGATTCCGCATCAAGCACAACGCAGACAATACTTACAGAAGACAATAGAATACCTGATAGTAACTTAGATGAAGAATTTAGAAAGGAAAATTCACCCTTTGAGCAATGCGATCAGGAAGATAGAAGCTGTAGTGACAAACGACCTCTTGCAAATCTGAAGCAGCATTCTGGTGCACCTTCTAAGGTTAGCACTTAGCAGTTTATTTTACTTAGCAGTTTATTTTTCTTTGATGTAATTACTGGCCTTCTATTCCTTAGCATAATTAAAGTCTATGAAATAGGTAATTGAATGTTAATGTGGGGTGGGGAGTAAGGGGGAAAAGTATTTTCTGAGAATCTGAACCTTTATAAAGTATTTCTGATGCCTTATGAATGTTGCTCCATCTTTTTATATCTAGATATTTGCTGCAGCATTAAGAGGGCTGAAACCATCATAAATATTGGCTGATGCTTAAGCGCTAGGAGATTGTATATATAACCATACTGGGGTTGAATTGTGCGGAAATTCAAGCATAGCTCTTGAAACAGGCAAACGGGGGGTATTGCTCTTTGTTATCCTTTTCCTTTTTTTACCCCTTTCTCATTATTCTTTATATCCATAGAGTAATTCAGTTCTTGGTTGATGGTTGTAATTGTAACACTGAGATATGTGCTGCATTTTCAAGGATTATTGTAATTTATAACTCTGGTCAACTGCAGAAACCATGAACATTTCATGCAAATAAAGTCTGTAGGATGCATATTCAATTTATACTACAATAAACTTCATTGACTCCTGCAAGAGTTGGTTATTCAATTTGGGAGTGAAGCAGTCTAGGCATGTGCCCAACCTGAAAATGTTTTCAAATAAATATGAACTATTTAAGTATATATATATAGATTTCTATCTAAGTCTTTAGTAATATTTAAAAAGTCCTGAGTCAAACCTTTCTCAACTTTGAATCTTTCTTCCATGGTGATAAATGTGAAACTGCAGAAACTATAATGGCAAGTTGCTATTAAGTAATATTTGGTTGGTAAAGTCTCATAAATCTTGTAACCATATAAAGGGCATTTACCTCTTGCATGTTGCAGCAAGAAGCATTGCTAAGGATGGCTCTCGTTTCATACTTTCTTACTGTCCTTCTGATCCAGGGGCTGCTATTGTCACCTGCCGGTTTCATGTCGGTGGAGGCTGGATCTTTAAAGTATGCAATGCTTGCAAAAGGTGCTACACCATCACCTCCTTCCCCTATAATTAATGGTGTTGTTCATCAGGCTCCGAAGCCACCACCAGCACCACCGCCATCACCATGATGATCAAGAGCACCGTTGCTTGTCCTATAACTAGACTGCCTAGTATTTGTGTCGACAAAATAAGGGTTTTGAAAGTATGCGCCTTTGCATGCATTTACCAAATTATTTGACAATAAAATGAAAGTTTTTTTGTGATTTGTTTCAATTTGTGATGAAATGTGGATCCTTCCAAGTTATTGAGGAGTAACTCATCATAGTAAATGATTTGTGTGATTAATTTTGTGTTTATTTAAGTTTAATTAATAAGATCATGTCATTATGAAATGATTCGAGTCATATATATATATATATATATATATATATATATATATATATATATGCATGATTATAGTATATATGTATGTTATTATACCAATTGCATAGGGTAAAGTCAGCAGAAAAAAAGCTGAAACTAGAATCACCAAACCCAAAAAAACTTTTCTCCTTTTGATTAATAATTAGAATATATGTTCGAATGACTCATTTGAACTGGAATTCAATTGAGTGAATAAGTTTGTGAATTTATAATTACTATTATTACTTATCCGCATTGCCAACTAGTTTATACTGTCATTATCAGAGTTAGGTAGCTCATGAATAAAAAAAGACAAGCTTATTATATTCATTTTGTCCCTTTTAACTATTTTACTTTAGACAATTTCATTCTTATATATACTTTCATGTTTTGAACAATATAGTCATTTCAATACTCTGGCACTAACGTGGCGTAATGTATTAAGTTCACATGTTAATGTATGGTTATGAAATGTCAACACTAACACATCATAAGGGTTCATTGTTCAAATATTCAAAATATAAAAAAGAAATTATTCAAAAAAAAATTATATAATTAAATTGTCACTTTCGATGGATCTTATCTTATTAGATCATAAAAACATATTTGAAGCTTGAATGCGCGTAAACTCGTGGTATTCAATATATAAATGAACTTGTATATAAAAAAGGAGACAAGTTGCAATCTTGATGTGTAACTTTCATTTACTTTTATTCACCGTCTCATATCGAAACTAAATTATTTACAATTTTTTAATCTAAAATTATCCTTAATTTAGAAATCTTCTTTCAATTTAATTAAAAAAACAAATCTTTATTCAATTGACTTTAAGATGCTGACGACAAATAGAATAGCTGGCTCCCAGTACAACTTAAGATTATAAATTCGTCGTCAAATTTCCTGTCTCATTAGCCACAATCTTGGCATTGCCACCATGAATGCAGCTTCATACTCGCTCGTATTCATTTTGATTTTGGGAATGCTAATTTCACATTCAAGTGCCAACGTCAAGGAAACTAAAGCTGTATCTAGCTCCTCTTCGGATGACATCTCTTCCCGTTATTTTCCTTACAAGTTTCATGTGGTCTCTGCTAGGGTGAGTGGCCGTCGACCGCCACCACCCCCTAGAGGCAACCCTGTTCTTCATCAAAGCCCCTTTCCTCCTCCTATTTTCCCACCGCCACCGCCACCATCTCCGCCATGTGCATAATCTAGATTTTCTACCATGTCTACCACGGTACCACCATGATAATATAGTAGTATATGATCTCTTGTAATATATGTCAAAATAATGTATGCTCCAAGCTACAATGTTTACTTTCTATTCTTATGCACCCTTGTATAATAGTTTTTCAGTACTTGTCAAATGAAATACTAGTATATCTTTGTACCAAAATAAGTACTAATTAAAAAGTTATAGTATATTAAATTATTAATTATAATATCACTGAGCTTTGCTAATAATTGAATTAGCTCATGCAAATCTTTGTTGGCTAATGCTTTCCTATCTAAATGTCAAAAATGAAAACCTTTTTCTAACTTCTTACTAATGCCACGGGAACAAAAAACCCTTGAGCTCTTTGACTTAGATGTGTTTCTTTTTTTGTTATGAACATGTTATTTAAATGGACTACACAATAGGAGGTAATTCTCTCTCCTATCTCATATCCCATTCTGTCTATCCCAGGATTCGAACTCGATACCTCTCGCAAGAAGTCCCAAACTTTAACCACAGGAGTGTCCTTGGGGACTTTAACTAAGAGGTGTTGATCAGGTGCATGGTGCATTTATTAAATCTCAAATATTGCCTGATCAAAGCCACCAAAATTGAAGACGAATTCAATTAATTTGCCATGAACTTGTCAAACTTCATTGTCTTATATAAGAGACATGCATGGCGCCGGTAGTTAGTGTTAAAACCAGGGGCCATATCAGAAATGGGTGTCAATTACTCTTGCCTAATTGCTTTCTTGTTGATCCATGCCCTTCTATTTTCACAAAGTAATCTAGCAGTAGTTTCGGCTGCTGATGAATCTGTTTCTGGCTTTCCTTCGGGTCCAATTTCTTCATCGCTTGATTTTTCGACGAAGTTGAAAGTTGTCTCCAAGAAAGTTGATCCATCACCTCCACCATCACCTAGGATTCAAGCTCCTTATCACTTAAAGAGTCCTCCGCCATCCCCTCGACCACCACCGCCACCTCCGCCACCACCTATGTCATAATTATGGGATACTTTTGCCGCAAGCTTATATTTTATTTGATAAAAGCTTGATATAATCAAGAGCTTTTGTTGTAACTAGAAGTCATGGTGGGAGTTCTTTTGTGATTAAGGTTTCAGATTTGTAATACTTAATTGTTTTCATCAGTAAATAGTTCCAATAAATAATAATCGTTCATATCTGTTTTTGAACTTTAATTGCTCTACTAACTCCAATTAATCCCCTCTTCTCTGATCATACGAGAAGCGATCTGAAGGGCTTTTTTCTGGTGATGATCAACAATCAAGTTCCTTGCAAAAGCTGAAAACGTCACTCAAATCAAATGTGAACTAATTAAGTATAACGATTTTTAGTAGTAATACGTACTTGTAAAAAAGACAATGTCATAATCTTTCTCAACACTGAATCTTTCTCCCAAAGGTGATGATGGGATACGCAAAATTTATAGTAATGGCAAGTTATTGCTACATACTCTTTGGTTAGGTAAAGTCTCATAAATCCTGGTAATAACTGTATAATTCGAAGGCCAAGGCCATATATAATATGAAGCCATAAAAGAAACAATATGAGTGATGGTCATATGGATTCGAGTCCGTGGGAGTTATCATGCAATCGAGTCTAAATCACACGTATGATCATATATTCATGTGAATTTTAAGTTTACCAAATGTTTAGAAGTGCAAATCTACCCATAAAATTAATAAAAAATTTATTTGGAGTTAAACTTCATGTTCAAATCGTATCTTAATTATTAATGTCCTTAATTGAACAAAAGAAAAATTTATTTGGTACGAAACTTTATGTTGAACTTCTACTTCAGTAAATACAAAATTTTAAAAAATTTCACATTCCAAACTAAAATTCATTTAAAATACTATATGGGTAAACTTAAAATTCACATGAATATATATTCATACGTGTGATTTAGTCTCGATTGCGTGGTAACTCACACGGACTCGAGTCTATAGGACCACCACTCTTGAAATAGTAGACTCACATGTTACAATAGTTCTACTATTCATCAATGAATTTTTTTTATAGAAGGAAACAAGTTGCAATAAGTAACTTTCATGCAATTTTCGTTCCTATATAGTGAATATAAAAGTGTTAATCCTAAATCTTATTTATAGTTCATAATTCACGCCCAAATTAACAAAAGGAATAGAAGAAAAAGGAAAACCAGAGAAAAGAAATCAAACATGTGCCTCTCATTCTCAACGAACACTTATATATAATACTACTACTTTCCTTTGTTTTTTTCTCTACAATTTCTTCGTTATATAAAAGTAAAACAATAGGCTTAACAAAGGTGCACAAATTTTCGTTCAAATTCGAGTGTTTATATTTATAAGCATAGAGTAAAGTGTAAAATTACACATTTGCAATCCCAAATAACATGAGATTTTTTATTCAAGTTGGTTACCTGCACGTTTTCCCAACTGTTTGTAAGTTTAATGCATAACATGGTACCAGAACTGTTAAGGGTTGATATAATTGAACCAAAATTTAGAACCTGAACGTAACAGGCCATTGTGGATATAAAAGTATTAATCTGAATGTCATTTATAGTTCATAGTTCACGTTTATTAAAGTTGGTTACCTGCACGTTTTCCCAACTGTTTGTAAGTTTCATGCATAACATGGTATCAGAACTATTAAGGGTTGATATAATTTAACCAAAAGTTAGAACCTGAACGTAACAGGCCATTGTGGATATAAAAGTGTTAATCTGAATCTTATTTATAGTTCATAGTTCATAGCTAAATGAACCAAAGAAATAGGAGTAAAAGGAAAACCAGAGAAAAGGAAGGAAATAAAACAAACCTGTGCCTTTCATTGTCGATGAATGCTTATAAATAATACTAGTATTTTCCTTTATTTTTGTCTCTCCAATTTCTTCGATATATAAAAGTAAAATAAAAAGCTTAACGAAGATGCACTAATTTTCGTTCAAATTCGAATGTTTATATTAATAAGCATAGGGTAAAGTGGTAAAATCACACATTTTTAATCCTGAATAACATGAGTCCTTCTTTACAAGTTGGTTATTTGCATGTTTTCCCAACAGTTTGCAAGTTTGATGCATAACATGGTATCATAACCGTTAAGGTTTGAAATAATTGAACCAAAAGTTGGAACCTGAACGTAACATGCCATTGTGGATATAAAAGTGTTAATCTGAATGTCATTTATAGTTCATAGTTCATGTTTATTAAAGTTGGTTACCTGCACGTTTTCTCAACTATTTGCAAGTTTAATGCATAACATGATTTCAGAACTTTTAAGGGTTGATATAATTGAACCAAAAGTTAGAACCTGAACGTAACAGGCCATTGTGGATATAAAAGTGTTAATATGAATCTGATTTATAGTTCATAGTTGACGTTTATTCAAGTTGGTTACTTGTATGTTTTTCCAACTGTTTGTAAGTTTAATGCATAACATGGTATCATAACTATTAAGGCTTGATATAATTGAATCGAAAGTTAGACCTGAACGTAACAAGCCATTGTGGATATAAAAGTGTTAATCTGAATCTTATTTATAGTTCATAGAACTGTTAAGGATTGATATATTTGAACCAAAAGTTAGAACTTGAAAGTAACAAGCCATTATGGATATAAAAGTGTTAATATGAATCTTATTTATAGTTCATAGTTCACGTTTATTCAAGTTGGTTACTTGTATGTTTTCCCAACTGTTTGTAAGTTTAAAGCATAACATAGTATCAGAACTGTTAAGGGTTGATATAATTGAATCAAAAGTTTGAACCTGGACGTAATAGGCCATTGTGGATATAAAAGTGTTAATTTGTATCTTATTTATAGTTCATGGTTCACGTTTATTCAAGTTGGCTACCTGAACGTTTTCCCAACTATTTGTAAGTTTAATGTATAACATGGTATCTATTAGAGCTGTTCAGGGTTGATATTATTGAACCAAATGTTAGAACTTGAACTTTTAGATATAGAAGTATTAATCTGCATCTTATTTATAATTCATAGTATACATCTAAATTAATGAAAAAAATAGGAGAAAACCAGAGAAAAGAAATGAAAGAAACCAAATTTGTGCCTTCATTCTCAATGAACGCTAATATATAATACTAGTATTTTCCTTTGTTTTTGTCTCTGCAGTTTCTTCGATATATAAAAGTAAAACAAAAGGGTTAACGAAGATGCACTAATTTTTGTTCAAATTCGAGTGTTTATGTTAATAAGCATAAAGTAAAGTGGTAAGATCACACATTTGTAATCCTGAATAACATGAGATCTTCTATTCAAGTTGGTTACCTGCACGTTTTCCCAACTGTTTGTAAGTTTATTGCATAACATGGTATCAGAACTGCTAAGGGTAGATATAGTTGAACCAAAAGTTAGAACTTGTACGTAACATGCCATTGTGGATATGAAAGTGTTAATATGAATCTTATTCATAGTTCTTTGTTCACGTTTATTCAAGCTGGTTACCTGCACGTTTTCCCAATTTTTTGTAAGTTTAATGCATAACATGGTATCCGAACTGTTAAGGGTTGATAAAACTGAACTAAAAGTTCGAACCTGAACGTAATAGGCCATTGTGGATATAAAAGTGTTAATATGAGTCTTATTTATATTTCATTGTTGACGTTTATTCAAGTTGGTGACTTGCAAGTTTTCCCAACTATTTGTAAGTTTAATGCATAACATGGTATCAGAACGCTTAAGAGTTGATATAATTGAACCAAAAGTTAGAACCTGAACGTAACAGGCCATTGTGGATATAAAAGTGTTAATCTGAATCTTATTTATAGTTCATAGTTCACGTTTATTCTACTTGGTTACCTGCACGTTTTCCCAATTGTTTGTAAGTTTAATGCATAACATGGCATCAATATTGTTAAGGGTTGATATAATTGAACCAAAAGTTAGAGCCTGAACGTAACATGGCATTGTGGATATAAAAGTGTTAATATGGGCAGTAGTTGGGCTTGCCAAAGAGTACATCTTAACACAGGATGGAGACAAGAGTCTATATGAGAAAACATTGTGCTTTTTCAAACTTGAACCCATAACCATACCTGTAGAAACCTCACACTCGGCTTCCTGTCACCAAGCCACCCCGCAGCGGCATAATGCAAAAATTTTTGTCGAATTGTTAATAGAATTTAACCAATTTCCATCTAAAATGACCATTTGTCCTTTTTACAAGTTCATGCATGCAATTGGTAATATTAGAAGTTCAAGGGTTAAAATGTCTATTAAACCATTTTAATTCAAGGAATAACGTCAATATCCTCTTATTAAAACAAAGCATGAGAATAAAACACGAAACTACATGCATTATTTTTTAAGAGCGCATGCATTATTTAATTATAACCTTTTTCTAGGTGCAAATGAGTTAATCATTGAATTCCGAGATCACTTTGGACTCCAACTAATTGCCAGAGGTGATTTTACTATGTTGAAATAAAAGGGAAGAGAAACGAAATATAGGAAAGAAAGCTTTTACTGATAACTTGGAAATTCAGAAAAATTACATACATATAACTGCTGCAACATCAAACCTTTCCTAGAACAACAATCCTGCAGAATAAATTTGGGAGACATGGTTTGCTGTGGTGATGACTTATGGCAGGGGTTTATTCTGTCGACCCGTGTCGGGAATTGGGGTGGGGTTTGGGTTGGGTCTTGGTTGCTGGTCGCTGTCTCTCTTCTCTTTCTCTTCCTCTTTTATTTTCCAACTAAATAAAATAGCATCATAATTGAATATACCATTCAATAAAATATTAAATCAATAAAATAGCATCATAAATACACCATTCCATCATTTTCATGACACATATAACATAAATAAAATAAATAATTTCTAAAATTTTAACATTATAAACAATTATCAACCTCAAGTAATAAATAAATATTCCACCATATTAAGAAATGATAAAAATTATAATGAATTCATTCAAAAATAAGATAACACTTACTATTAAGAAGAAAAAGTGGTCCACTTTGAGCTTTTATTACCTTCAATTTAGTATTTTAGGGATTGCAAGAACTTTTGAAGAAATGAAAGGGAAAATAGGGATTCTAAGAAATTTGAATGAGATGAAAGGGAAAGTAGAAGATGAAGATCAGTTAGTGGTGGGAGGGTGGGGACGGTGGTGGGTTTCTTATGATGAAGAAAATACAAAAAATTTGAATAAAGAAATGTGGTGGGAGATATTTGTTGTGGGTGAGCATGGTCCCATAAAAAATTAAGTGGAAAGATATTTGTTGCCGTCTAACTTGTCCTTTATTAATTTTGAGATTGATGGTGGGTCATTTTCTTAAATTTTGCCGTCTCATTCTTGTGTATTTACACTAAATACTATATAACTTTATTAATTTTTCAAATCAGTGGGGACAATTGAAAATGATATAAAATTTTGGGACTAAAATATATACTACATACTAATGGAATATATCTGCCCAAGACAATCAAACTTCTTCTGCTTTTGTTTTCAAAAAAAACTTCTTCTGCTTGACTGAGTTAGTACAAAACATTATACGTACCCGATTTTAAAATTGTTACAGTATACCTACCAACTCGGGTGTTATAGAAACATTTTTTGAAATGGTAAACTCCTTTCCAAATGCATTAATCCGTTATCAATGAATGAACTTGTTAAATCTATAAAATTTGGAATTCTTCAATCTTTGACGGAAACATTTGTATACGATAACGGAAGGGAAAAAGATGGATAAATTATGGGAATCGAACATCAAATCTACAATTACTCGGAAGAAAGATCATTTATCAAGAGCTTTTCTATTATTATTATATTAAATTTAGAGTTCAGTGCTCTTCGCCAGTGGACTGCTTGCTTGTGTATTGAATAGTTGAAGCCTTGAAGGATAAAAAGTGGATAATCATACAAGAAATTTGAAATTTGAAAGCGTAAACTCGTACTATTCATCAATGAACTTCTATTATAAAAGAACACAAGTTGCTTAATCAAGAACCTAGCTAAAACTATAGTACTTATTATTAGTATTTGCCTTTGCTTCGTCTCTCTTATTTAGTAGTACATTTTTTTATCCTAAAACTGTCTAAATTTAATTGTTAAAAAGTCTTCTTCCTATTGACTTTAAGGATATGCTGACGAAGAAAAAGCATTATTATTAAGGAAGGTAAAAAGAAAACGAGGATAAACTCTAGCTAGGGATCATCCTTGTCTTTTCCTTTGAAGTTTCCATCAAATTGGCTTTGAGATATACCTAATAATAATAATATAGTAATTAATTAGCTAACGACAATTAGAACAGCTGGGTTCACACTCCTATAAGATTATAAATTTGTTCTCAACATTTCAGTATAATTGCCACTATGAAAGCAATCTCATACTCGCTCGTTTTCATCTTGATTTTGGGAATAGCAATTTCACATTCAAGCGCCGTGGTCAAGGAAACTAAGGCTGTTCCTAGCTCCTCCTCGAAAGACATCTCTTCCCGTTACTTTCCTAATTATTACAAGTTTCATGTGGTCTCTGCTAGGGTGAGTGGCCGTCGAACACTGCCGCCGCCGCCTCCTAGAAGCAATCCTGTTCTTCATCAAAGTCCCCCTCCTCCTGTTGTGCCACCCCAACAGCATCCACCACCGCCGCCGCCACCCCCGCCATGGGCATGATTACTTGTAATAAATGTCAAAAAGTAGCTACGTCCAACTATGTTTTCTATTTTTAATTTCTTTCCTTATTATTATACATATAATTAATAATATGCACGCCAAAAAGGTAATGGATGCTATTTTTTTTAGAATTGATAATATTATTTTGCATGATGCAAATCTTTTTTGTCATCTTTTGTCCCTCAATTGAGTGTGAAACTAATTAAGTATAGCGATTTATATATAATCCATATACTATTGGAAGACAATGTCAAAGTCTTTCTCAACTCTGGATCTTTCCCTATGCATGCATATATAATATGCAAAAACTATATAAATGGCAAGTAATCTTTGGTTAGGCAAAGTCTCATAAAAACTGGTAAAGGGCATTTAATTTTTGGCCTGCTACTTGCAAGAAGCATTTTAGAAAATTAAAAATGGCTCTGATCATGTCATATATATACTTTTGCACTCTGTTTTTGATCCTGTGGCTACAGCTTTTCATGATTGAGGATGCCTATTCAATTTAAACCATAATTAACTAGATTGACTTCTGCAAGATTTGGTTACTCAATTAATATATGGAAGTGAAGCAGTCCAGGCATGTGCCAAACCTGAGAAATTGTCACATAAATAATTAAATATGAACTATTTTAGTATATAGATTTCTATCTAAGTCTTTAATTAGTAATACTAAAAAGCCCAATTCAAACCTTTACTCATCTCTGAATCTTTATTCCATGATTATAATGTGAACTGCAAAAGTAATCTTTGGTTGGTAAAGTCTAGTAACTATATAAAGGGCATTTATCTCTTGCCTGTGGCTGCAACAAGCAATATTGCTAATGTACGATGGCTCTCATTTCATACTTTCTTACTGTCCTTTTGATCCAGGGGCTGCTACTGTCACCTGCCGGTTTCGTGGCGGTGGAGGCTGGATCTTTGAAGTATGCAATGCTTGCAAAAGGTGCTACACCATCGCCACCTGCCCCAATTTAATCAATGGTGTTGTTCATCAGACTCCAATGGCGCCAGATGCACCATCACCACAATGATCAATAGCACACTTGCTTGTCCTAAAAGACTGCCTAGTGCTTAGTATTTTGTGTTGAGAAAATAAGGTTTTTGAAAGCATGCGCTTTTGCATGCATTAAACAAAATTAAAGATCATAATATGAAAGTTTCTTTGTGATTGTTTCAATTTGTGATGAGACGCGCGAGGATCTTTCCAAATTCTTGGGGAGTAACTCATATAGTACATGATTTGTGTAATTTTGTGTGTGTTAAGTTTAATTAATAAGATCATGTTATTATGAAATGATTTCGAGTTATATATGAATGAATATAGTATATGTTATTATACAAAATTTCCAATGTCCCAGAGAGTCGAGTTTAAATTTTGAGATGGACGAGATGGGATTTCTATATTCTAAATGGGATGGGAAAGGATTACCTATTAATATATAGCTTATTTTGATATCATATTCATGAGTACACATGTTAATTAATGACGATGAAATATTAAGGAAATTAATATTCCCTCCGTCGTCCCCTTTTAGATGTTCTTTTTAACTATATCACAAACACCAAGAAAAACAAAGAGAAACAGTTAGGGGTCGTTTGGCATGTTTTCGTTTTTCTGTTTTTTGTTTTTGTTTCGTTTTTTCTGTTTTTTGTTTTTGTTTCGTTTTCATTTTGTTTTTGTTACGCTGTCAATTTTTAAAAACAAAAACATGTTTGGATATACAATTTGGTGGTATGTTTTTAAATAAAAAAGTAAAAAAAAAAATATTAAAAAGCATGTGAGTTACTGTTCATCATTGTGCTTCTGTGTTTTGGAAGTGTTTTGGAAAAACATGAAAACACAAAATTCTTGTTTTCACTTGTTTCCAAAACACTGCTTCTGTTTCCAAAATTTTTTAAAACGGAAACAGCCTGCCAAACATGTTTTCACTGTTTTGTTTCCAAAAACAGAAAATTGACAACAAAAAACAAGAAACGGAAACGATGCCAAACAAGCTCTTATTTTGCTAACTTTTTAGCAAATTTAAGCCTTTTTTCCATTTCTACCATCCTTTTCCCTCATACTTTAAATATGGTGGTTGAGATAGTGGTCAATTAGGTGAATTAAATAGGGTTATATAAGTAAAACTGATCATAATTAATTGAGGGTGGACATCTAATTAAGGATAATGAAACCTTCTAGAAATGGACATCTAAAAGGGGACGGAGGGAGTACGATATTAAGTTTCTAGGTGCATTTCTATACCTTACTATTAAAGTTATTCTCAAACTGCTGTATGCTCAGTATTTGGCTCTTCTTATGCTGACATTTGTCTATAGTTGATTGGTTGAGAGAAAACCAATATATATTATTATATATTTGAAATTCCAAATAATATTTATAAGTAAGATTTAAAACATTGAATTATAATGGTAAAACTCATTTTTTTTTCCAGTAATAGATGATTATTTGATAGACATTAGAATTCTAACAATTTTTTCTTCCATTTAACTTAATTACTATTACGTATGACATTAGAATTCTAATAATGTTTTCTTCCATTTAACTTAATTAATTACTATTACATATAAAATTTTACTTAAATTTGAAATTAGTCTGTTCAAATCATAAACCGAAAAATCCGACGCGAATGCGCGAGGATAATATCTAGTATTAAATTAATCTCACATATTGCCTGATCAAAGCCACCAAAATTGAAAGCGACTAGCAATTAATTTGCCATGAACTTGTCAAGCTTTTCATTGACTCTCTACCTTTATAAGAGACATGGCGCCCGGTAGTTAGTGTTAAAACCAGGGGCCATATATCAGAAATGGATGTCAAATACTCTTTCCTGATTGCTTTCCTGCTGATCCATGCCCTTGTATTTTCACAAAGTAATCTAGCAGTAGTTTCGGCTGCTGCTGAATCTGTTTCTGCCTCTCCTTCGGGTCCAATTTCTTCATTGCTTGATTTTTCGACGAAGTTGAAACTTGTCTCCAGGAAAGTTGATCCATCACCTCCACCATCACCTAAGATTCAAGCTCCTTATCACTTCAAGAGACCTCCACCGTCTCCTCCACCTATGTGATTATATTACCGCAAGCTTACATGTGATATAAAAACTTGATATAATCAAAGAGCTTTTGTTGTAAACTTAATTAAAAGTCATGGTGGGAGTTTGTTTGTGATGATTTCAGATTTATAATACTTAATTTTTTATTAGTAATTAAATAGTTCCAATAATTAATGTTCATATCTGATTTTGAACTTTAATTAATTAATTGCTCTGCTAACTTCAATCCCCTCTTCTCTAATTAATCATACAAGAAGCAATGAAATAGAGCTTTTTCTGGTCAGCAATCAAGTCCTGCTCTCTTTGCAAAAGCTATAAGATGAAAATTAAGTTGCATGCCATGCATTGACTAGTTTACAATAATATGGACCTTCAAATTTTAGTTGAAGAAGACTAATAATTAGTTGCAAACTTTCAATTAAAACTCTAGAACTGGAAGAAAACAGATCATTAGAGTTTTCTATAAATCTTTATAATATTTGACTTTTTCTTTCCTTTTCTTTTTCTAGAAAAATATTTGCAAATTTTTCGGCAGGAGCATCATGCATTAATATATCTAAGGTAAAATACTTAGGTTAACAATATTTTTTTTGGTACATATATAACAGTCACTTCAACAAAAATTGCCGCCCCCTACACAGAATTATTGGCGAAAATATATCCACTAATAATTTTTCACCACGGAAATACTCACTAATATTTTTTTTTCACCAATATTGCCACATAAAATTCACTTTGTGGTTATTTAAATTACCAATATTGTAGCTGCCATCTAGCCGGAAGCATTGCCAGGCCACACAAAACCTTCTTCAAAAACAATCTTTGTTTCTCCACCACCATATAAACCCGCATGTAAAAGCAAAATATTAATTACTTATTATATACATGAATTAATTTCATTTTTTTATTTAATTTGGCTGTTGATTTAATTTGAGAGCCAAGCAGTCTAGGGCATATGCCAAACCTGAAAACGTCCCGCTCGAATGAATGTGAACTATAAGTATATAACGATTTTTAGCAGTAAAATAAACTAAATAGTAATACGTACTTGAAAGACAACGTCAAAATCTTTCTCAACTCTGAATCTTTCTACCATGAATGATGGGAATTACCGCAAAATCTATATATAATTGCAAGTTGCTACTTAATTAAGTAATAATATTAAACCATAATTCGAAGGCCAAAATAATATATGAAGCCATAAACGAAACAACATGTTTGAAATAGTAGACTCATGTTACAATAGTAGTACTACTATTCATCAATGAATTTCTTTTAGGCAAAAGCTAAATGGTGCACCCTTGCACCATTTAGTCATAAAACCCAAGAAAAAAAGTTTTGAAGCATGTAATAAATGTAATGATGAGACATATTTGACTTTTGTTTATGATTATAATGCCCATTGAAAAATTATTTTTCTTTTATAGAAGTTTTTTATTTGGAAAATATTTAAATATTTTTCACCAAGTTTAGTCCCAAATAAAATTTTATCCTCATTTTTAAGAGTAAATCTTAAATTTTTGAGTCCCATTATCTTAGGGTTTTAGAAAAAAAAAATATAAACAATTTTAATAAGGTTTAGCCCCAATTAGAAATGTTATAAATTTTAAAGGGTTTAGCCCCAACTATTTTAATAATATCTTAGGGTCTTAGAAAAAAAAATATAAACAATTTTAATAAGGTTTAGCCCAAACTAAAAATCTTTTATTTGGTATAAGGGTAGTTTTGACATACAAATTTTCTCTTTTATGAACAATTATTATTTAGGAATTTTATATCCACTTTTTATGTAATTATTAGACTTTTTAAATATAATAATGAGATATATTCTCTTGGATTTTGTGTCTAATTGATACATGGATGCACCAGTTAGCTGGACTCTCTAACACGTTAATTGCAATAAGTAACTTTCTTGGAACTTTCGTTTGCTTTTGCAGCACTTAACAGTATGACTGCCTCAGTGCCTTGGTGTATATTTGTCCCTATATATATTATTTTATTTTCACCTAATTTCGTAATGCCATTGACTTAAATAAGATAATGACGAAGAAAAACATCACTAAGGAATAAAAAAACAAAAGGAAAACGAGTTTTGAGGATCGCCCTGTCTTTTTCTTTGATTTTTCTATCCATTGACATTAAAGAATTAATAGAACATGAGCTGGATCTCACACTCACACACAACTATAGACATAAGTTAAGTTATATAAATAAATTTGTTCTTAAATTTTCAGTCTCATTAGATTAGATCCTTTCACTTCTAAAAATCTTCTATAGGCATTGCCACCATGAATGCAATTTCATACTCGCTCGTTTTCTTCTTGATTTTGGGACTATTAATTCCATATTCTAGCGCCATGGTCAAGCACACTAAAGCTGGTCCTAGCTACTCTTCGGATGACATCTTTTCCCGTCGTTTTCCTTACAAGTTTCATGTAGTTTCTGCCAGGGTGAATCGCCGTCGAACACCGCCACCACCACCGCCCAAAGGCAATGTTATTAGATTTCAGAGCCCCCCTCCTCCTCGATCACCGCCGCCACCCCCGCCATGTGCTTAGATTAGATCACTCTTGTAATAATAAATGTCAAAAAGTATTGTTATATTATCATCAATGTTTAATTTCTAGTCTTATGTATGCCCTTGTATAAGAGTTACTACGTATATTATCATCATGGAGCTTTGCTAATAATATTTGAAGATTAGTTGAAGCGAATCTTGTTCACTAATGCTTTTCAATCTAAATGTCGAAACTGGAAATATCACCAACTTCTAATTATTAATAATGCTGTGGGTAGGGGAAAAAAAACCTTGAGCTCTTAATTTAAAGTGTGTTAGGTGCATTTATTAAATCTCAACTGTCATCTACCAAAATTGAATGTTAGGATCCAATAATATAAAAGAGAAAATGTACATGAACTTACCGAATTTCATTGACTCTCAGAAATGGATGTAAACTCTTGCCTGATCGCTTTCCTGCTGATCCATGCTCTTCTAATTTCACAAAGCAATCTAGCACTTCCGACTGCTGCTGTTGAATTTGATTCAGGCTTACCGTTGGATTCAATTTCTCCAACACTTGATTTTTCGACTGAGTTTAAAGTTGTGTCCAGGAAGATTAAACCATCTCCACCATCACCTAAGATTCAAGCTCCTTTTCATTTCAAGAGTCCTCCGCCATCTCCTCGACCGCCGCCGCCGCCACCGCCGCCACCACCACCACCTATGTTTCATGCTCCTCACTTAAAGTGTCCTCCGCAATCTCCTCGGCGTCCACCACCACCACCACCGCCACCTTCGTCTATGTGGCAACCACCTTTGTGATTTTAAGTTTGCATCTGATTAATAAAACTTTATGGAATCATTAGCTTTTGCACTTGTAACTTAATTACTAATAGTTAGAGTTAGTTTGTGAAGATTTCAGGCAATCTTCTTATTCTGTACAAAAAATTTTAGTATATATATAGTTCAAATGAATGCTCATACTCTGTTTTTGGAGTTTGGACTTCAATTGCTCTGCCTCTGCCAGGGTCCAATCCCTCCCCACAAATCATACAATAACCAATCTGAATAGAGTTGTTTTTTAGTTTTTTGTCTTTTTGTCTTTTTGTTTTTGGTTTTTTTGTTTTTGGTTTTTTTTGTCAAAGAAACGAAACAATCAAGATATTGTAGCTCTTTGCAAAATTGAGATGAAAATTTACCAATAAAAATCCTCTCTCCCGTCCAATTTGTGCCTATCCACCAAAAAATGATACGTGTCTTATATATAATTATTTGTTCTTAATTTGTGGCTAAATCTGGTGTTTTTTTTTGGGATAGGCTAAACCTGGTATTTAATTGGGATTTTTATTACTTTGTTAAAACTTGAAAACAAAAAGATATAATATAACAGACACATGACATAATTTGGTGAATGAGACATGGAGTGAGCCACAAAAATGAAATAGGTGATTTCCATCTAAAATTTACTACTATGACAGTTTACAACCTGTGGTGGCTACACACACCTTCCTACACTACTTCCATCCCAATTTCTTTTAGCCCATTTTTCCCCTGCCTTAAATGATTTACAGCTAACAATCTAGTAAATGTCAAAACTGATCAAAACATTTAATGCTGTGGGATGGGAACAAAAAACCATGAGCTCTTGACTTATGGCGTTTAAAATAAGAGATTAGGTGCACGTACTTCAATTAAAATAAGAGAAAATGTAGATGATCAAACGTCGTCACCCTATCCATTACTTGAAGCTTCCTATCATCTTAATTATTATGGCCTCTAGGCCCCATCAGAAAATGGATGTAAACTCTTTCCTCATCGCTTTCCTGCTGATCAATGCTCTTCTATTTTCACAATATTGTAATCTACCACTTCTGGCTGTTGCTGCTGAAGAATCTGTTTCGGATTCAGTTTCTTCAACTTTTGATTTTTCGACTAAGTTTAAGGCTGTGTCCAGGAAGATTAAACCGTCTCCACCACCACCTAAGGTTCAAGATCCTCCTCATTTCAAGCCTCCGGTGCCATCTCCTCAATCACCGCCGCCGCCACCGCCGCCGCCGCCGCCGCCGCCGCCGCCGCCACCGCCGCCACCGCCGCCACCGCCGCCACCGCCACCGCCACCACCTATGAGTCGTGTTCCTCGCAACTTAAAGTGTCCTCCGCAATCTCCTCGACGTCCCCCACCACCGCCACCTTCGTCTTTGTGATTTTAGTTTCCATTTGATCAATCAAACTTAATATAATCAGGAGCTTTTGTACTTGTAACTTTAGTACTAAAGTTTTATTAATATAACCATTTTTCTTTTTTTTTCTGGTCAAATAAATGAAAGAATCAAGATATATTTTCTCTTTGCAAAAACTACAAAATTTGAGATGAAAATTTAGTATGACGACAGTTTACGAATTACGCCCTGTTTGGTAGCTCCACACACCTTCCTACATACTTCCATTCCATTTTCTTTTAGCCCATTTTTCTCTATGCCTTGAATGATTTACAGCTCAGGCTAAGAGCCTATAATTTCAACAATTTACGCTATATTCAACCAAAGATATTTTTATTAGTTTCAAAATACTATATACCCCTCTTTTTTTTTTTTTTTTACTTTATTCCCTAGGGTAGGTTTATTAATAAAGGACAATTAAGAGTTCCCAAAGAAACAAGAGTAAGTTAATCATGTATTTTTCTCCTTCTTGCTTGCTGCTTTTCCTTCTTCTTATCCATGGCTTGGCGTTACAAACTTCATATGCAAGTAGAAAGCTAATTCCCATTATGGCTGAAGCTCGGGGTATTCATGATATGGGTACAATGGAATCAGAATCGTTGAAATTATTTGCTCAAATGAAGGTGGACTTCCGCAAGAAAAAAGGGAAACCAATCCGTGGAAAGCCTTCTTCCCCAATGCCTAACCGACCTGTTCATATGTTTCTTCCTCCGGTACCGCCTCCTCGAGTTCTACTGCGTCGTCCGCCACCACCACCTTGCCATTCATGAATTGTTTCCCATGTATTTTCCTTTCTATTGTGTCCCTCTCCTTAATGAATTGTTCTGTGTATTTGTTACATTTCTGTTGTTTTATGTTTTCCTTGTACTTTCTACTAGGACTTAGGTACTAGAAATGCAGCATTAATTGTTGTGATTGATTACGGATTTTGTATGCTTCTGTCTAAATCTAAGAGCTACATATGCTTCTTGTAGGAAGCATTAAAATATTGGTATTGAATTCCAAAATTTATGTTTTTATTATTGAATTCTTTATAGTATAATTGAACTTACTTATAATTAATCATAGTATATATGTCTTTTCTTATTTGTTTTCAATTCAAGCAATCATAAATGTCAACCATGAACCATCCATGAATTATGAATATTCAATTCAATTCTACTTTCATCTCTAGTTAATTATGATTAACCTACTCTGGGGTTAATTAATCAATTCTATTTAATTCTATTTAGCCCAATTTTCTTAACTTGGATCCCAACCAATATTTTAGGGTTGACAATTTGACTAATGGGTTTTCAAACAATATACTAATGATTAATATAGTTTGAGAACTTAGGAGAGGAAGAATAAGTAAAGAAAAAAATGGTTTTGAAGTGTAGCGTTATAAAAGTCAAACTCTTAATTCCATTGCAGAGCAGAACACTCCTTTTGTAAGTATAAAAACTATATTTATTTTTCTATATATATTTTATGTTTATCTCAAAAAAAATTATTTTGTGTTGATAATTAAATATAGATGATTATTTACTAATAATAATAATTATTATTATATAATTGATGAAAAGTCATTAAAGAATATGTGATTATTTATAAATCAAGAGTTGTCTTGTCAAAAGATATGTATGTCTATAAAAAATTGTCTTTATACAAAATAGTACATGTATTTATTAAAAGTTGTGTTTATTAGAAGAAACATATTGATTCATCAACTATATAAAGTATATGTATATTGCCATTAAAAAGAAGAATAGAGAAGACAATTAACGATTTTCACTAACTTATTGATTGGAAAGTTTATGGCTTAGTTTTATTCTAGAGGGAATAAAATCCTTTAAGAAAGTGAATTACCGTCACAACTTAAAGCCGTTTCATTTCTTCTTTCTCCTCCTACAACACTATTTTCCATCATCTTGAATATATTGAATTATACCGATTGATTAATTGAAACAACAATAAAATGATGAAAATGATTTTTTATTTGTTTTAGAATTAGCCTTCAAGAAATAGTTGTATTAAATTTTGTGTTAAAAAAAATGGAAGTTGTAGTAAATGTTACTCAATACCATACTACCTAGAATTGATTTCTAATAAATAATTATGGTTTGACTAACATTGAGGTTGAGAAATTGTAAATCTATATAACATTAGGAAGGTGTGTTATTCCATGCACTTGTTATGATGCATATTATGGTGCACTTGTTAATTCTGACCCTTAAATGCATTTTCTTTCTCCTAACTGTTAGATATTAAAAACTTTAACAAATTTAACCGGTTTTAAAAGTTCACCAACAGTCCTCCCTTCCGCATTTACCACAAGAATACACCTTCCTTTCCTCTTTTGTTTTAGTCTTCTTCTTCCTTTGAAAGAAATTTTTGTTGTAAATGCGGAAGGGAGGACTGTTGGTGAACTTTTAAGACTGGTTAAATAATTTGAAGTTTTTAATATCCAACGACTGGGAAAAAAAGAATACATCCAAGGGCCATAATTAAACAAAAGCACCATAACAAGTGCACGAAAGAAGACACCCATTACAAATTGAATTATGGTAAAAAAATTTCTAAGATGGAATATTGATGGATCATGTCTTCTGCAAGATATATATTACTTATAATAGAATTATATATATGTTACCGCGTAACCATACTAATACTCGAGATACTAACAAATGGTTGGTTCAAGTGGTTTGACACTTGTTTTCCTTAAGTAAAGTCTCGGGTTCGAGTCTTATGAATGGAGAAAACCATTGTTGGGAGAGCTTTACCCCCATAGTGGGCCAACCTGACTCGAATAAGGTTAACTTGTAAATATACCAAAAATACTAACACTCGATATAATAAAATAATTAATTAATTAGCCTTTCTTAAGGAAATGAAATACTAAGATATAATTTCTGATATGATGAAGTCTACTTATTCTTCTATATATAGCCTGCAATGGAACTAAGCCTTCCACACAAATCTAAATTGATTAAATATTAGTAGGATGAAGGCAACCTTCATTTTAGTTGCACTTTTGTTTCTCTTTGGAATTATTGATGGAATCAGTCCTAGAATGTGTTATGGCAGGGACATTCCGCTGAATTTTCTTCAAATGCACCATGAAATCGAAAGAATGGCCTTGGAAGGTGTTGAACAGCAGAAGTCTGCCAGGAGGAACATATATCCGCCACCTCTGGGCAACTATAGAAGTAATCAAAAACCAGATCCAAAGGCACCAGCACCAGCACCATCACCAGCACGGCAAGGGCAGTTAACACCGCCGCCGCCGCAACCCCCACCACCGCCACCACCACCGCCTCCACCACCTCCACCGTCATTTAGGTACTGCAGCTCTTGTAATGAAAGGCGTGGGAACAGAGGAGGGTATCCAAAGATGAACCCATAAATGTTGTTTCTTTTATTTCTTTGGGATAAATATAAATGTTGTTTCTTGTCATGTTAATTAATAGTACTATAAAAATAATTAGTATCTTGAGGTTTGATTTATATCATAAGTATCTTGAAGGGCAATAAATAAGATCAAAGTTGTGACTTGGGAATTTCAAATTAATTTTTTTTTTTTTTCTGGTGAAAGAATTTCAAATTAATTTGTTAATGATTACCTACATCCCGTGATAATAAATGTCTCATTAGTAACACAAGAAGCTTGGGAAAATTGAAAGGTGCTCAGCAACTAAAGTTCTGGCCTGTAAGTCTTTTATTTCTATTGATCCATGGCTACCTAATTTCATTTTCATACGGGGTATAAATAACATGGTGAAGGCTGCTAGCTCTGTTTTCAGAGACATTTTCGAAGGCAATTAATTACTTCCCCAAATGAGTTGAATGTAGTATCCAAAATGCACGAATCAACTCTAAAACATAGAGTACTTGCCCCAATGTGAGTTGGATTTTGGCTTAATAGACATTTTAGCCTATGAACTTATAATAAAGGGACAAATTAACTCATGAACTTCTGAAATTGACAATTAGAGGTCTAAACTTGTAAAAAAGGGATAAATTAGTCTTTTTGTATGGAAATTGTTAAATTCCGTTAACTATTGGACAAGAGTTAATGAAATTTATCGGAGAAGGGATAAATTAGCCTTTTTGTATGGAAATTGTTAAATTCCGCGAACCGTTGGATAAGAGTTGATGAAATTTATCGGAGCCATAGAAAATACTCCCTCGGTCCCAATGTATCCGTCTCTTTTGGGTCAAAGTTTCCTAACTTTGACTTTTAATTATAAAAAATTATATAAAATAAATTTTAAAAAAATAAAGGTCAAATGTATGATTAGTTTGATCTAAAAGGGACAGATAATATGGGACTGAGGGAGTAAGTAATTTGTCCCTTTTTTCACAAGTTTTTGGACCAAAATGTCTATTAAGCCTATTGGATTTTTTTATTTTACATTTATATTAATGAATTTACTTATAACAAGTTATATTAGCCCGCGCTAGCAGTACGGGCATTCTTTGTTTTAGAGTGGTGCTTGATTAACTGATTGAAAAAGAATATTAATATAATCAATTATATAAGGTCCACGGACATTCTTTGTTCTTAATTGATTGAATTATATAAGGTTGCAGTAAAAATGCTATTTAAATGGATTAGTTTTAATATTGTCTCTTGCTATTGGCATAAATCTTTGTAAGCTAACTTTTTAGACATGCAAAACTAAGAAGGTCAAAGAACATGTTTTTATTTGTAAGTAATAGGAAGTGCAAAGAGGTGATAGAATATGGTGTTAATTGGATAATAATAGACGCATTGAAGAAAGGGTGGTTTAATTCAGAAGGGGAAAAACATTGAACGGTCCATGGTGAAGGGATGGGGAAGGAGAAGAAAAAAGGAAAGAGATGTGAAGGTGAAAACAGAGGGGAGTCATGAAATGTTTGATTTTTGGCAAACCTGAAGATTGAGCAGCACTGAGGAGTTGAAAGGAAGCAGCAGCTGAGTTGGTGAGAGGAAAAAAGAAAGGGGGAGGGGGACATTAATTAAAAACAATTAAGGATGGGAAATGAGTAATTACAAAAAAGGGTAGCAGGAAAAGGAATGAGGGAAACTCATAGAGGGGCTTTTTAGTCATCCGAAAAGTGAAAAAAAAATCAAAAAAAAAATCAAAATGTGGCACCAAGTTAATCCTTGATTTGGTCTTTTAGTAATTTCCCTGGGTACTAAAAATAATATATAGTATATATTAGACTTAATGGACATTTTGACCCTTAACTTGTAAAATTGTCCATTGTACGCTTGCACTTGTAAGAAAGGAGAATTTGGTCGTTTTTTTTACAGGAATTGGTACTGCTCCGTCAATTTCCGTTTAACTGTTAACGGAGTCGTATCAATTTCAGTCCAAAAAAGAATTAATTTGTCTATTTTTTAAAAATTCAGGTGTGTCATTCACAATTTTGGAAGTTTAATGGTTTATTTGTCTTTCTTACAAGTTCAGGGGCCAAATTGTCTAATAATAAACTGTTACAATCCTGTCTTATCTTGTTGTGTTTTAATTCGGCTTCATAGACATTTTGACTCATGATTCATGAACTTGTAAGAAATGGAGAATTTAGCCTTTGAGCTTCAAAAATTGCCAATTGTACACCTAAATTTGTAAAAATTGGATAAATTAGTCATTTTAGATGAAAATCAGTTAAATTGGACTAAAATTGAACGAAATTTGTCGGATCCATACCAATTTCCATCTTAAAAGGGCTAATTACCACATAATTATTATTGAAATTTAATCAATTTCCATTCAAAAAAGGTAATTTATCTTTTTTTTTTCAAATTCAGGTGTGTAATTGGTAATTTTCAAAGTTCAAAACTAATTTGTCCCTTTACAAAGAAATTCAAAAACCAATTACCGGTGGCAATTTGACTTATGGGTTTCGAACAATGATCGAGATACATATTGAGAACTTGAAGACAGGAAAATAAGGAAAACGAAGTTAATGTGACGAAGTATCATAAGGTAGACGATCTGTACATGTGAAAGTACAATTAATGGAACATTACTCATAATTTCTAAGATGGATCATGTCTTCTGCAAGATAACATATTACTGATAAATTGAATTATTCTTACCGCGTAATCGCACTAACACTCGAGAGTCGAGATAATTAGCATTCTTCACGAAATTAAATACTAAGATATAATTTCTGATTACCTTCATTAGCTAACTTACAGTTTAATGAAGTCTACCTATTCCTCTATATATAAGAGCCTAAAATGGAACTAAGCCTTCCACACAAATCTAATTTGATTACTATATTATTAGTAGAATGAAGGCAACCTTGATTTTAGTTGTAACTCTATTTCTCTTGGGAATTATTGATGGAATTGGTCCTAAATTGTGTTATGGAAGGGATATTCCGCTGAAATTTCATCAAATGCACCATGAAATCGAAAGAATGGCCTTGGAAGCTGTCCAACGGTTGAAGTCTACCAGGTTTCCATCGAGGAACATATATCCGCCACCTGCGGTCAATTTAAGAAACGTTCAACAACCAGAGCCAAAAGTACCATGGCTACTACCAGCACCAATTGGGCAGTTAACACCGCCGCCGCCACCACCACCACCGCCGCCACAGACCTTTAGGTACTGCAGCACTTGTAATGAAAGGCGTGGGAACAGGGGCGGATATCCTAAGATGGACCCGTAAATGTTGTTTCTATTAGTACTGATATATATTATTATTAGAATAATAATATATGCGTAAGATCATGCATGTTTCTATATATAAAAATAATACTTAGTACCTTGAGGTTTGATTTATCGTATCTTCAACTTCAAGGGCAAGAAATAAGATCAAAGTTGTATTTGGGAGTCCATCTAATGATGTCTATGTATTTGGACTCGGGATTTCAAGGGAAATTAGAATGTCAAATCCCCTATGAATAAAGTATAAACCATATGAACAACATGCATTATTTAATTCAGTTTCCATTAATTGTCTGATTATAATTAATTAATTATTCAACCTCTCTTTGTAGGTGCAAACTGATTTAATCATTGAAATCTCAAAATAATTTGGATTCCGACCAATTGCGTTGGCAATTTGACAAATGGGTTTTCGAACATTAATGATCGAGACATATATTGACTTAAGACAGGAAAAGAGAAAAATAAAAACTAAAATGGGAATCAGAACACTAGTATTTTTTATATATTCAGGCATTTTGTCAATTGCAGTATAAAAACTAAAATGGAACAAAGTTTTTTCAATTATTTGGAAACCCAATTTCAAGGACCCTATTCATCAAATTTAAGTACCATTATATTATATTTCCCTAAACAAGAGTAGTATGAATATCAGTATATGTATTGTAAAACATGGTTTTATTCCTGCTTATCTACACAGGAAAACACTAATAATAAAATGAAAATTAAAAAAATCAAATTCAAATTTGAGTTAGCTCAAACTTTCTTTCCTTCTACAATTTGTATTACTCAAAGTATATATATAATTAACACGAGAGGGTATCCCGTGCTTGTGCTACAGGGATTTTTTATTGTTGATAAACTTGTTTGTACCTGTTATTTGTTTTGTAAGTGTATACTTGTTTCTACACATAGTAATGTAATATATATCATCATAATATATCCTTCAAAAATAAATCCTTTAAAAATTACATTCTTAAATATCCTTCAACAATGGAGAACGCAAAAATGAAATGAAATTCATTTCTCCATAGAATTTCTCGAGTTCAATTTTGCTTCACTGTTTTTTGTCGCTTCGATTTTCTCGCTTGTGAGAAAAATTAAAGGCCATTAAGTTAGTTTAATGAATGTAAATATTGTTCACACCATACCATATTTGGGCTCAATGAATTCAGAATTTTAGACCCAATAACTGATTATTCATTTTCAAACTATTAATGGATTTTTTTGGCATTAACTATTAATGGAGTTAGATGAGTATAGATTTCACAAAAAAAAAGAAGAAAAAGATGAGTATAGATTAAAAATAGTGATTTAGCAAAACAAAGCCTTCCATAACTCTTCTAATTAAAAAAAAATCAAAAAAACAAAAAAAGATGAGCAAGTGTAGAAAGGATCATTTGTCCTTGATAGTCATTAATCAATTGTCCATGACAATTAATACGGTCCATTAAAACACACTAATGTGAGTGAAAATAGTTAAGCATCTAAAAATAGTCAACAAAACGAAAATTTACTTTTATAACCCAATAAACTCAACACAAACCACATAAAATAGAAGGATTATTGAGTAATTAGTCAAGGGAGAAAAGACCAAAACAGAGCGAAAATGTTGTTCCAGATTAAAAGTTGAAAGGGATTGTGAGTAATTTCACCTGGTTACAAAAATAATGGGTAGAATATATAGTGCTACCTAGAAATGTTTCCCCTTTGACATTGAGCTTGAAATTAATATGTGTTAACATCACAAATTGACTAATAAAAAATCATCTAAGATGTATCAAAGTCTTCTGTATAAGAATATATAAGGTGATTAAATGAGAGGAAAAAAACTATTTTGTATTGATTATGAATCAATATATATACTGTACAAGGATTGATTTAAAGATTACAATTGTTACATTTGAAATTCAAACTTAAGATAAGTATAGTTGAATGATTCAAACTTAGTATAGATAAGACTATCCCTTAATACGCCCCTTCAAGATTGAGTTACCATTGGTTACTCATATCTTGGCAGTAAGAAGAAGAAACCGCTATCTAGGGAGAGGTTTGGTGAGCAAATCAGCCGGTTGCATTTACCTTGTCACGAACAAAATGAAAGTCTATGAAGACATGCTTCATTTTTAAGTGTAAAGCTGGGTTAACAGACACATATGTGGCACCTACATTGTCACACAAGATTGTAGGACTGGTTGGAAGTTGAACACCTAGCTCCATAAGCAAATTTTGAACCAAGTAACTTATGATGCTGTCTTAGCAATGGACTTGCATTCAGCTTCTGTAGAAGATCTAGCAATAGTCTTTTGTTTGCTGCATTTCCATGAAATAAGGTTGTCTCCATAGTACACTAAATAAGTAGAAATTGACTTCCTATCTCCCTTATCACCAGCCCAATCCGCATCACTATAAGCAAGAAGATTAAGAGAAGTGGAGGGAGAGCAATGAAGTAGCAAACCAAAGTCTGTTGTACCATTCAGAAACCACAATAATCGTTTGACAGCCTGCCAATGAAGAACCGAAGGTTTGTGCATAAATTGAGCTAATTTGTTGACTGCAAATGAGAGTTCTGGTCTTGTAATCAACAAATATTGTAGCGCACCAACCACACTCCTATAAAATGTGGAATCAGAGAAATCTTCACTATCATCTAGCGTGTAGGAGACAGTAGATGGAATAGGAGTAGCAACAGGTTTGGCATCTAACATCTTGGTTTTCTCTAAGAGATCAAGAATGTACATTCATTGAGATAGAAAAACAGTCCATCAGTAGTAAATGTTTAGTTTCAATCCCAAGAAAATAATGTAAAGGCTGGAGATCTTTAAAAGAAAATTTATGAGAGAGTACCTCAACAAACTGCTTAATTCGAGAAACATCATTCCCTGTCAAAAGTATGTCATCAACATATACCAAAAAATAAATTTGAACTTCATCTTGTGAGTTAAGAAACAAGGAGGACAGACTGCGATTGTTCAAACCCAGTTTGCAACAAAAATCCCTTAAGAGCAGAATACCATGCCCGTGGTGCTTGTTTGAGACCATAGATCGTTTTCCTCAGTTTACAAACATGCGACGGATGAGCCTTGTCAACAAAGCTAGGTGGTTGTTTCATGAAAACTTCTTCCGAGAGCTCACCATGGAGGAAAGCATTGTTTACATATAATTGGAAAAATTGCCAATGTCGATGTAAAGCCAATGAAAGAACCAAGCGAATGGTGGTAGGTTTGATGACCAGACTGAATGTTTCAGTGAAGTCAACACCCTCTCTCTGATTGAAACCCTTTGCAACGAGTCGGGCTTTGTAGTGAGACACACTGCCATCTGAATTCCGTTTCACTTTGAATATCAACTTGCATCCAACAACATTTTGTGAAGTAGAAAATGGAACTAACTCCCAAGTGCCATTCCGAATGAGGGCATTGAGCTCCTCTGACATAGCTTTGTGCCATTCAATGGATTTAAGAGCCTGAGTCACACAAGTTGGCTCTGCAACACTCGGAGAAGGATGTTTGGAGATGAGATTAACTTGCTTGGGTTGAAATATCTGATTTTTTGCACGAGTCATCATAGGATGATTATTCTCGGCTGGTTTATGAATTACAACCTGTTGAGAGCTTCTCTTCGACTTGGGAGCATTAGAGGCATTAGTAATCAATGGAATAGTAGATTGAGAAGTAGGTAAAGCACTTACTTGCAAAGAAGATGACGTTGTGTCACCATTAGAACCAGAAGTGTGCTCTACAACACAACTGGGCAAGCCTTGTGTGTCACCAATTTCTTGTGATGAAGATTCTGTTGAAGCAAGAGAAGCAGGAGAAACTTGCATGGAAGATTGCTGTATTAACAGTGAGGAGTTCAAGGAAGATGACAGTTTCAATTGAATTAAATTAGGTAGATGAGATAAAAAGGAAGAATTATCCTTAGAGGAGTTAAGTAAGGAAGAGGAATTTGAGTGGAATGGAAACTCTGACTCAAAGAATACTACATGACGTGAGGTGAAAATTTTGTTATTTTGAATGTCATAACAATGATAAGCACTTTGACAATCACTATATCCTTCAAAAACACAGGGCCTTGAACGATCATCCAATTTAGAATTGTTGTAAGGCCGAAGCAATGGATAGCAAAGGCAACAAAAAATTCTAAGTTTACTAAGGTTGGCTTCTTTCTGAAATAATTTTTGAAATGGAGAATGGTTGTCTAAAACAGGTGTAAGCATTCTATTGATAAGATAGACAACCGTTTGAAATGCTTGAGGCTAAAAACTTTGAGGCATTTTTGCATGATGAAGTAGAGCCAGACATGTTTCAACAATATGCCTATGTTTGCGTTCAGAGATGCCATTGTGTTCGGGAGTGTGAGGAGGTGTTTTAAGATGAGAAATTCCATGCAATTGCAAGAACTGTTTCAATTTTTCATATTCACCTCCGCCATCTGAATAGAATGAAATGATAGAAGAGTTAAAGTATTTTTCAACAAGTAATTTAAATTTGGGAAAAATAAGAGAGATATCAGATTTCTTTTTAAGAGGATAAAACCATGTATATTTGGTGTAGTGATCAACAAATATGACATAGTAATAATGTCCACTAACAGATGGTTTCGGACCCCAAATATCAGAATAAATCAATTGCAAAGGTTTAACAGTAGACAAAGAAGATAACGCAAAAGGAAGCTTGTGGCTTTTGCTGCATTGACATGCATTACAGACTTCAACCTTATTACAACTAGTAGAAACACCAAGTTTAAATAACATAGAAATTAAAACAGGCTGGGAAGGATGGCCGAGACGATGATGCCAGTCAGAAAATGAGACACGATTGGAAACTAAAGCTCGAGGAGGAGAAGCAATGGTGGCTGGCAATTGATAGACTCCGTTAATGAGCAATCCCCTCGTGAGTTCCTGCCGTGTCTGCACATGCTTAACAACAAAATTATCATGATAAAATTCAATAAACACATTGTTAGCTTTGCAAAATTGTGACACAGAGATTAAATCTTGGTTCATGCTAGGAACACAAAGAACATCTTTTAATGTAAAATCAGTATTATTACTTCTCAAATCTACAATTCCAGAATGAGTGATTACCAAACATCTGCCATCTCCTACAACAACCTTATCAGAACCCTCATAATCCGAGGCCAAGGTCAAGTTGTTGAATGCATTGGTGACATGGTGAGTTGCTCCTGTATCCATGCACCATGATCTTCTTTCATCATTAGGAACAGTAGCAAGATTAACCGATGGAGTTGCAGTGAAAAATTGCTTGCCACGGCGACAGGTTTTTGCAGAGTGTCCAGGTTTCTCGCAAATTTGACAAGTGACATGCGAGACAGAAGAGGAAGAAGGAGGATTATTGCGCCTGGATTCACCCTAAAATCGTGGATTTGCTCGAGATTTGTAGTTGGAGTATCATGAACCTTGACTAGGTGTTCGACAGGCAAGATTGGCAGTTGGAACCAAGATATCAGAAATAGCAGCATCTTGTTGGCGAAGAAGAGTTTCATGAGCAGAAAACATAGCATGAAGTTCATCAAAAGAGATAGCACTCTCTCGAACCCGAATAGCAGCAGTGAGATCATTGAATTCAGGGCCGACCCCTTTAAGAATGTGACACGAGTCTACCCGAATACCAAGTTTGAATCAATTTGTCTTGGCACTACCACAGTGTGTGCGCCAGATTAGGAACACGAGTCTCACCTTGAGTGATTTCAGCGGTAGGAGGAGTGGAGGAGCCATCCACATAGCCAGAAAAGCCAAGGCCAAACAACAGAAAGTCGATCTGAGCACACCAGGAGGAGAAGTTTTGAGTTGTGAGTTTAACAGGGAGCTGCATAGAGGAAGCAACAGTCAGTGGCTCAGTCGAATTGGTGGAAGAGTTGGCCATAGAGTTCGAGATAGGGAGGAGTTTTAACAGGTTCAAAAGACTTTGTTTAAAACAAAGAAAATATCTGATCCCATATAAGAATATATGAGGTGATTAAATGAGAGGAAAAAACTATTTTATATTGATTATGAATCGGTATATATACTGTACAAGAATTGAGGTAAAGATTACAATTGTTACATTTGAAATTCAAACTTATCACTTAAGATAAGTATAGTTGAATGATTAAAACTTGGTATAGATAAGACTTTCCCTTAATATTCTGCAAGATGCATGTATATCACTCTTAATTAATTTATGCTTAACGCGTAATCGTATTAACACTCTCGAGATAAATAAAATAATTAGCTCTTTCTTCAAGAAATTAAATACTAAGATATAATTTCTGATTAACTTCACTAACTTAAAGTTTAATGTAGTCCATCTATTCCTCTCTATATATAAGAGCCAAAGTGAAACTAATAGCCTTGTACAATTTATTTTCACTATATTAAACATTTTAGTAGAATATGAAGGCATCCTTACTTTTAGTAGCAACTCTATTGCTCTTGGGAATTCTTGATGGAATATGTCCTAAAATGTGTCATGGAAGGGATATCCCACTGAATTTTCATCAAGTGCCCCGTGAAAGAATGGCCTTGGAAGCTGTCCAACGGCTGAAGTTTAGCGGCGGGTTATTTTCACGACTCATACATCCGCCGCCACCTGTGGGAAATCTTGCAAGAGCTCAAGAAGCACCAAGGCCAAAAACACCGCCACCGCCACCGCCACAGGAGTTGACACTGTCGCTGCCACCACCACCACCACCACCTCTACCGTCCTATAGGTGTATCTCCTGTACTGAAAGAGGTGGGAACAGAAAAATGATCCCCTAAAGATTGTTGATTTCTTGTACTAATTAGAACATGTAAGATCATGTTAATATAAAACTATTATCTCTTGATTTATCTTGAGGGTTGATTTATCATCTTCAACTTCATGGGCAAACAAGATCAAAGTTGTTGCGACTTGGGAATTTCAAATTTGTCATTGATTTCCTGTATATTAGTAAAATAATTTTTAGAATACATCCAATATCCAAAATGAGTTGAATGTAGTATCCAAGTGGGCAATTGGCACATATATTGGCACCAACACTCCAACACGTACACCCATGCATTTTCAATTCATCAACTGCAGTTTTACATTTAGTTGTTTAATTACGTTTTTCCAAGTGCAGTTTTTATTAGTTTTAGCATTTTTAATGCAAATAGTGGCACTGCCATTTCATTACACGAACAACAATTCTCGTCTCCAATTCTACGTGGCTTATTGGAAAAAAGGTCCCTAAATTATACGGAAAGTGTCAAATAAGTCCTGAACTTTAATTTTGACCAATCAAGCCCTTGAACTTCTATTTTTACCAAATAAAACCCTTATTTGGATGGAACACTGATAGAGCTGTTAAAATATCCACATCAGCATGTCACATGGCCAAAAATGCCACGTTAAATTAAAACTTCTTTTTTTTTAATATTCAGGCATTTTGTCAAACGCAGTCTAAAAACTAAAATGGAACAAAGCCATTTCAATTATTTGGAAACCTAATTTCAAGGACCCTATTCATCAAATTTAAGTATCATTACATTTCCCTAAACAAGAGTATTATATATACTAGTCCCAATACCCGCGCTCCACGTCAGAGTTGTGAAGGGAGGGAATAGTTAGTTATGAATATATAGGTATTAGCTGTAATGATAGTTGATTTTGCATAACTTGGTAACTGTTGTATTTGCTATGGACATCGAAAGTATAAAAAGGATATATGCAAAATATTTAGTTGGTGTTTTTTTAAGTTTAGGTCTATGCTATAAATAGTGGTCGTGAATCAAAATTAGAGAGACCGTCAAACGAGACCACCAAATTTCGGAAACATTTTTGAAAACTGAAACCTCAAAATTGGCTTTTGAGATGAAAGTTGCAAGTCATTAAATTATCTTTCAATAGACACTTGAATCACATTGATCAGACAAATTAAACAAAAGGTAAAAGAATTAAAGCTGAAGCGTTAAAGCGTCCAAGCCAGAATTTGTAAAGGATTAAATAGCATAAAGCATAAAAGTATGGGGGTCATTTGATAAATAATCCAGGGAAAAAAATATTTGTTTATGGAGACCAAACATAAAAATTCCCTCTTGAACTCTCCACGAAACTCATTAATGAAATTCAGCTTTCAGGCCCTTGACAAAAGTCGTAGATCATGCAATAAACTTTTAACCGACTCTTGAATGATTTCAATCGGACATGTGGACCGAAAATCATACAATATTATATAGACCGATAATCGAGACAATAAAATTTCAGAAGCATTTTTAGAATGAAAACATTAAAATTGGCTTTTGAGTCCTTAATGAAAGTTGTAGACCATGAAATTAAATTTAAATAGACACATGAATTACCTTGATCGGACAAAAAGAAAAATAAAATAAAAGAATTAAAGTCGAAACATTTAATCGTCCAACCCATAATTGTAAAGGATTAAATAGCATAAAACATAAAAATATGAGGATCATTTGATAAATAATCCAACAAAAAATGATTTGTTTATTGGGAGTGTGACTCACCAAATAATAATTTTATCCTAAAGTTCCCAAAACACCCTCAACAATCAACAATAATAACGAAAATACTGAGCATGAAAGTACCGAAATACCCTTGACAATTTGTTCTTGGGAGAATGTGGTGCATCTTATAACTGGATAAAAGGGTAATTTCATTTTCAACTTTAATATATGTTATATATGTACTGTAATTTGTAAAACATGGTTTTCGCCAATGGGAGTTGGCACAAGTCGTCAAGATTCGGACTTTTCGTGTACCCCACCTAGGGTAGAATCCCGTTGATCGTAGTTTTCCATTTAGTAGTCTATCTGTAAATTTTGAAAGTCCGCAGGTGAAAATCTAATGGGTCCATAAATTCCAAATTGGGTCGGTGATTTACACTGACCTTGGAAATAGGTAACCACCCCTGCTCCTAAACCCTTTTCACCAAAAAAAGTAAAACATGGTTTTCTTCCTTCTTATCTATACAGGAAAACACTAATTAATAATAAAATGAAAATTAAAAAATGAAATTCAAATTTGAGTTAGCTCAAACTTTCTTTTTTATCTCCAATTTGTATTACTCAAAGTATATATAATTAATATATAGTAGCTATAGTGCTACCTAGAAATGATTCCCCTTTGACATTGAGCTTGAAATATGTGTTAACATCACAAATTGACTAATAAAAAAATCATCTAAGATGTATCAAAGTCTTCTGCAAGATGCATATATATTACTCTTAAGTAATTTATATGCTTAATTAACGCGTAATCGTATTAACACTCTCGAGATAGTAGAATAATTAGCTTTCTTCAAGAAATTAAATATAATTTCTGATTAACTTCATGACTAACTTAAAGTTTAATGTAGTCCATCTATTCCTCTATATATATATAAGAGCAAAAGTTAAACTAAGCCTTGCACAATCTATTTTCACTATATTTTAGTAGAATATGAAGGCGTCCTTACTTTTAGTAGCAACTCTATTGCTCTTGGGAATTCTTGATGGAATATGTCCTAAAATGTGTCATGCAAGGGATATTCCGCTGAATTTTCATCAAGTGCCCCGTGAAAGAATGGCCTTGGAAGCTGTCCAACGGCTGAAGTTTAGCGGCGGGTTATTTTCACGACTCATATATCCGCCGCCACCTGTGGGAAATCGTGCAAAAGCTCAAGAAGTACCATCGCCGAAAAGACCGCCGCCACCACCACCACCGCCACCTCCACCGTCCTATAGGTGTATCCCCTGTACTGAAAGAGGTGGGAACAGAGGAATGATCCCCTAATTAATTAAGATTGTTGATTTCCTGTACTAATTAGAACATGTAATAAGATCATGTTAATATAAAATTATTATCTCTTGGTTATCATCTTCAACTTCAAGGGCAAACAAGATTAAAGTTGTTGGGACTTGGGAATTTCAAATTTGTTATTGATTTCCTGTATTTTAGTAATAATAAATTTTACAGTACATCCCATATCCAAAATGAGTTGAATGTACGTAGTATCCAAGTGGGTAATTGACACATTGGCACCAGCAGCACACAACCATTTTCTTAATAACTTTTAAGAAAATATATGTTTCTGTCAAATTAAGTTTTAAGCTTTTCAAAACAAATTTTTTGATGATTTAATTTTGTAGTATAAGTTTTTTATAATTAGTGGTCAAAATTTAGGATAGTTTGATCAAAATGGTGACAGATAATAAAGTATGGATCGATGGAGTACATTTTTATAAATGAATTTATTTCTAATCATGCCTTAATTTTTTGAGGCATAATAATTAGACCTTATCTTGTTGTGTTTTTGATTCAAGAAATTAGAATATCAAATTAAAAGATCCCTCAAGATTAAAAGAAAGCCTGGGAATAAATCATGAACCATATGAATTTCTCTAATTAATTTATTAACCTCAATCCGAAGGTTGCAACTATAAACATTGAGATCCTAAATTCACATGATTTGCTTTTTTTTTTTTTTTTTGCTACTCCACATGCATGATTTGCTTTTTTGGATTCCAGCCAATTGCAGTTGGCAATTTGATTGATGACCTTTCAATTAAACAACGATTGATTTAGAATTTAGTACAAATTAATGAAAGAAAAAAGAAAAAAGAATGAAACAAATTATGTGAATGGTAACCTTATAAAAGCTACAAACTATAACGCAATTGCAAAGCAGAACGCTTACTTTTATATTCATGCATTTTGTCAAACTCAGTTTAAAAACTAAAATGGTATGTTACAAATTATGTTTTTTCAATTATTTTCAAACCCAATTTCAAGGACCTAATCCATAAGTTAAGTTACAATTATATATATTTTAAGCAAAAGTTTTATATTACATGTATTATAGTAAATCACATGGTTTTTCCACCTTCCAACTGAAATTAAGAACAAAAGAAAAAAAAAGAGAATAAAAAAAACAGATAGAGAGAGAGAATATTAATAATATAATGATTTTTTTAAATATATATAAAATTTGTTAGCTCAAACTTTTATTTTATTTTTTCCTTCTCTAATTTTTATTTGTGGACAGTTGTAATTATTACAAAATATAAGAATTAGAATCCTTCTACCTAGAAATAATTCCCATAAATAATTGGTTTGACATTGAGCTTGATGTGTTAACATTACAATCAAATACTCTTCTAAAATGGATTATATATGTTTTCTGCAACATATATTACTCTTAATTAATTCATGCTTACCGTGGAATCGTACTCACACTCAATTATAAATTAATGATCAGCATTCTTCAAGATCACATTAAATTAAATATATACTGTATATAATTTCTGATTAACTTCACCAACTTAAAGTTTAATTTGATCCCACATATCTTTCCTCTCCATATATATATAACCCTTTCCACAATCTATTTCCACTTGATTTCATAGAAATGAAGGCATCCTTACTTTTAGTAGCAACTTTGTTGTTGTTTGGAATTCTTGATGGAATCTGTCCTAGAATGTGTTATGGCAGAGATATTCCGCTGAATTTTCATCAAGTGCACCGTGAAAGAATGGCCTTAGAAGCTGTTGAACGACTGAAGCTTAGCCGTCCACGGATCATATATCCGCCACCTGTGGGCAATTATAAGAAGCTCAAACAGCCTCCTCATCAGAAAAACCACTAGCTAGCAACCGCCAAAGCAGTTGAAATCGCCGCTACCGCCACCGCCTTGGCGCCTTCTCCGTCCTTAATTAGGTGTATCACCTGAAGATGTCGTTGGAACAGATTATAGGTGTTATTTTTTTTGAACCTGTAATATGATCATGTTCATTAATATATATATACTACATATATAACTATTAGGGGTATTTATCATCTTCAACGGCAAACAAGATCAAAGTTATGTTAGGACTTTGCAATTTCAAATTTGTTAAATGATTTCCCTGTACATATATCTTGGTAAACTTTCAATACATCCAATGTACTTGCCAATTATATTAATCCAATTAAGCAAGCTGGTTTCATTACAATGTTGAAGTTACAAATTCATCATTTTCCGTTCAATTCTTTATATATAAATGGATTATTTTTGTTACATCTTTATAAATGAGGAGTTGTAATCATGCCTTATCTTTTTGAGGTATAATAATCAAGCCTTATTGTTGCGGGCGCCAAATCGTCTGCCGGAAGTCGGTTGGAGGAGCTCTGGGAAGCACCTGAAAGCACTAGAAGAGGCGTTAAGAGTGGCGGGGCCAGGTCCCCCGTTTGTACTCCAATGCCTAAATCAAACCTCGAGATCTAGGGTTTTTGAGTGAGAGTTTGTAGATAGAGAGTGTAACGTTCTCAGCTTTGAGAGTTGTGGGTTTATATAGGACCTGTTTGTACGGGTCGCACGCTTAAGGTCACGTGTACAGCTGGCTGGCCTTGGGCCTCTGGGCCTTGAGGGTGGAATGGGCCGAACGGCAAGGACGTTTTCCTTGGGCCTTCAGAGCGTAGCCTAGTTAGGCTTGTCTTCGAAGGCTGCCGAATGACAGAGGCTGCAGGTTGCAATTGTGCCATGCTCAACACTTATCTTGTTATCTTGTTGTGTTTTTTATTCAAGAAATTAGAATGTCAACCCTAAACCATGAAGTACCACATCCACATGCAATATTTAATTCAATTCCATAATTCTCTAATAAATTGATTAACCTCTTTCTAGGTGCAAAAGTGAATTGATTATTGAGATCCAAATTTCACCTGATGTGGATTCCTATCAATTCCGGTTGGCAATTTCATTAATGGGGTTTCAAACAATGACTGATTTATATATGTTGCGAACTTAAGTACAAGTGAAATTCTATGAAAAATATTATGTGAATGGTATGTACCAAAAATAATTATGTGAACGGTAACCTTATAAAAGACAAAATCTAACTCCATTGCAAAGCAGAAAACTTATTTTTATATTCATGCTTTTTGTCAAACTCATTATAAAATTAGCTGAATGGAATGTTACAGATTGTGTTGTGTTTTTTCTATTACTTCGAAATGCAATTTCAACGACCTAATCCATAAAATAAGTTACAATTATATGAACAAAAGTATTATAATGTATGTATTGCAAAATCAATATGGTTTTCTGCCCCTATTTGCAATTAAGAAACAAAATTAGAAAGGGGGGGGGGGGGGGGTAGGGCGGAGGATATATATATTATGCTAATAATAACATGAAAATGTTTATAAAAAGTTCAAATCTGTGTTAGCTTAAAGTTTCTCTATTATATATATATATATATATATATATATTTCTTTCTCCAAGAATAATTAGCAGCCTTCTGTTACCTAGAAATGATTCCCATAAATAATTGGTTTGACACTGATCAGCTTGAACAATGTGTTAACATCACAAATATATATAGACTAACGGCTTATTAGCCTTTTTGCGCTCTGAACTATTGCGTTAAGGACGTTTTGTCCTAATTAACTACAAATCAGCACATTTAACTGCCTAAACTTCTAAATTCAGGACATTTTGCACCTTAAATTTCCCAAATTCAAGACATTTTGCCCCCTAACGTAAAAGACAACTTGTCCTGAATTTGAAAAGTTTAGGGGCAAATTATCTTGATTTTAGTTTAGGGGGCAAATTGCCCCTATACCCATAATTCAGAGGCAAAAAGACTAATAAGCAAAAAGTCTTGTAAAATGGATCATGTCTTCTGCAGGATACATATTATCTTAACTACTTTATGCTTCACGTGTAATCATTAACACTTAATAATAGCATTCTTCAAGAATTTAATTATACTAAGATACAAATTCTGAATAACTTCACTTCCATATATATGAGCCAAAATGAAGCCTAAGCCTTCAACAATCTAATTCCACTTGATTAAATTTCTCAGTAGAATGAAGGCATCCTTACTTTTATTAGTTGCAACTCTGTTGCTCTTTGGAATTCTTGATGGAAATTGTCCTAGATTATGTTGTGGGAGGGATATTCCGCTAAATTTTCATCAAGATGAAAGAATGGCCTTAGAAGCTGTCCAACGGCTGAAGCTTGGCGGATCTTTATGGAGTAAACGATATCCGCCACCTAAGAGCAATCGTGAGAGAGCTCAAAGTGTAACATCGCCAAAGATGCGGCCACGAGCGCCACCACCGCCAGAACAGTTGGCACCGCCGCGGCTGCCATCTCCAAAGTCCTTAGGGTGTATCACGTGTGCTGTAAGAGGTGGGAAGGGAGGAATAGTCCCCTAAGGTTGTTTCTTGTCCTAATTAGAACATGTAAGATCATGTTAATATAAAAAATTATTATCTCCTTGATTCATTCTTGAGGGTTGATTTATCATCTTCAAGGGCAAAAGAAATCAAAGTTGTTGGGACTTGGAAATTTCAAATTGGTTAATTGATTTCCTATATCTTTGGTATTATCAGTTGAAATTGATGAACTTTTTCCTTTCTAATTGATTAATTTGGATACGTAACAATGTTTTGACATCATATAATCATGAATTTCATATATATTTTGAATGGAGAAAACCATTATTAGGAGAGTTTTACCCCATAATGAGTTAACCTGACTCGAATAAGGTTAACTTGTAAATATTAAAAAAAAAAAAAACATGAAAAACTGCTAAACATTTCCTTTCTATAATTCACATTTTTGCAATTCAGTAAGTTCTAGCAGTTCCATACCAGTTTGTTCATGTTTTTCCAAGTGCATATTCGGCAATGAATTTTGACTTCTTACCTTCAATTTAATTATTACAAGTAGATGCATTACCATTTCTATTACAAAATTGCATAATCCCGGTAAGGTGATAACATAAGTTCGATCGGAAGGGTATTTGTTGGGAGGATTTTAACCATTCACAATTTCAGCCCGAAATGGATTAATCTCAGATCTAAAAGTTTTGGGATTACCCTTGCTAAAACACAAAAAAAAAGAAGAAAAAAAATATTGTCCACCCAAATCCCATGTGCTACATTACTTATAAAGGTGGCACTGATCTTGAAACCTAAATCAGGGACGTTGGTAGGTTGATTATTTGAAATTTTAGACAATGGGTCAATGAGAGAATTTAGGATCAATAATCCAAGGGAAGCATGGCAGAACTTTCATTTCATCAAACATGAGTATGAAAAATGTGTTTAAAGAATCAAATATCCAATTAATTTTGCTCATGGTTTGTCTATGAGATACATAATTATTTTTTGCATCAAGATCAATTTCAACCAAAATCAAATGGGAACTACCGGGCAACTTCTGTTTTGCCAATTTTTCATTTGTGAATGAAAACTTTTCCCTAGTTCTTGCAGAAAAAGCCACAGCCTAAAATTCATTCATTAGGCAGTTGACACCCCAAAATCCACAGATTTTCCAGTCTTATCCCAAATCAATCACGAAAAATTCCATGCTAGACCTCACAATTTTTTACCTCAAAATTCAACAATAACATGGTCGGCAAAAATACTTCGAAACCACCCTTATTCCTCAACTAATTAACTTCCATTTTCTCCATAGAAATCCTTGGTAAAGCTAGATTTACCCGTTTTTAATAAACAATTGAATGGTTTACAATCATTCCAATCGACATGCTTAATTTATCATTCAAGTTTTTTCTTATTGTAAATCAATATGTATGCATTGAAAGCCAATAACCAAGTGATCAATTGCAAAGATTCAATCTCTAATTATAACCTCAAGAACAAAAAGTAGAAGCAAAGGTCTTGTAATATCAAACCCCGAATTCCCAAATCCCAATCAAATTCAAGGTGTGAAACTTCATTATACTTTTCAACAGATTTAATTCTAAGGTAGAACTCCAAACCCAAATCTGAACAAGTTGAGAGGCTTCTGGCGAGAATTTTGTCTCCTTACATAGGATGGAGAAAATTATTAACAAACTCGATTTGACTTTTACTTCCGTTCATTTGAATTGTCTGAAGGACCAAGACGTCGTGTCACGATGCAACCCCAAAAAGTTTGATTGCTGGGATATAGTATAACCCAAAAATATCCAAATTTAGAAGTTGTGAAGAAATTAACAAATTAATTGAATAACAAGTAGGGCGGCCTACGCTTGCGTTGCAGTCATTTTCTTATTAGGACTATATTTTTTGTAGTTGTTTAAGTCGGTTAGTAAGAAGATATTGCATTGGCGATAAGTTAATCAGTAGGAGAAACTCATACATCGAAACAAATAATTTGCATATATAAAGCAAAACACATGACCTCTCTTTCATTCTAAAAGTGCATTATTTTAATTCTACTCCATCTCTAGGTAATTCATCAAAATAAAGCTAATATTCTACTCCTCCATCTCTAGATAATTCATCAAATAAAGCTAATATTAAATTGTTGCTTGAAATGTATGTTGATCATCTATAAAAACATAGTACGTTGCGGTCATTTTTTAATCTTGATTGCACTTGTTGAATTAATGAACTCGGGTAGGTGAAAGAATTTGGCTTCTACATAAGGAATGCATAATTTTTTTGTAGTCAAGGAGCATGTATAGATGTCATAGGAAAATTGAATTAGTTGAGAGCATTTGCAGGAACATATGTAATTTACACAATGCATCACAAAATCATTGTACTTAGCATTGACTAACTATAATATAAATCCAAATAAATCCAGATTTGCCTCAAAATGTTGCGGTGAGAAGTGAAAGCTCTCCACTTTAGGTTATGTCATCCTAAGGCGCTACTAATTTAAATGGAAGGATCTTATCAACGTCCATTTGGAAATTTTAGGAAACAGAACGGATTTCATGTGAAACCAATTCAGAGAATTGTTAGGGAAGAAGAAACTCACCCAAATAGAAATGAAGACGAAAGTAAAACAGAACTGAAATGTCAATAGTTTACCTATGAATCAACCATTATTGAAGATACATTTATAGCACCAGTCCTTTGAAATTCCGGCAGAGGAGTTGAACCGGTAAATCCTAATATCCACACACAATCAATATGTAATTAAAACACACTTAATCATAAATATAAAAATAGTAAATTACAAAAAAGAGTAATAGGAAAAGTAAGGGAGGAAATTCATCGAAGGCCTTTTTAGTCACCCGAAAAGTGAGAAAAGACCAAAAAAAGCCAAAAGGAGCCACCACATTAATCCTCAATTTGGCCTTTAAGTAATTTCCATAGCCACTAAAAATAATATATAGTATATATTATATGTAATTTTAATGGTTACGATATTTAACTCTCAAGTCTCTCCATTTGAAAGTAATATCATAAATCTATTATGTTTGACATGATCAAGTGCCATATATCCAAGCTGGGCCTCTCTATTTATTGGATTTTAGGTTGGATGCTAAACATAGATTTTATAACTTTGAATCTTCAAACTTGATAACAAATTTATACAATCCAAAACGAATATTTGTTTTTTTTTTTTGCCAATAATTAACACCTCTGCCTTTTTCATCCGAAATTTTCAGTCTAAATATAATTTGATTGGAAATTTCCTTAGCTAGACCAATGTTAATTTGACAATTGACTTTGTGGGCATTGTAACCAATAAATTTGCAATGGCGTTTGCTATATATATGTTAATTAAGAATGCAAGAATGTACATTATTTTTATTGATTTCTTATATTCTTTTTTTTTTCTGGCAATTGAGAAAATGAATGTTGCCAAATCTTGGCTGCTAACTTTCATGTTGATCGCCGGTACCTTACTTTCACATAATATTCACATGATAACGGCCACTAAAGGTGTTTCTGGTTCTTCCTTTGATGGAAGTTTTTCTCATAACTTTCAATCTGAGTTCAAATATGTTTTGTCCAGGCAAATGCTAAAACCTGGCCAACCACCACCTCCGCCGCCTAAGGGTGCAACGCGACCTCAGCCAAAACTACGACCGTCTCCGCCGCCACCTATTTCAACTTAATTAGCACTTTCTTTATCTTATTTCTTGTTTTTGTGTCGATGGCCACCATTAGGAACATGTACGTACGTGATCTTTTGCATATTCAGTATCGGTTATTGTGTATTATCAAAAAGAAAAAATTATCGGTTATTGTGTATATTGTGAAATTATTTATTTGGAGAATTTTCCCTCTGAAGCACATATAGTATATAGTGAGCCTTTTATTATTTAGAGCTTCGTTACTTTGAAGTATAAATTGCCCACCAGAGAAAACTTTACTGCTGTGCCTTATAGAAAAAGAATTTGTAATTTGTGTAATCATATCAGGCCGGATCATTAATAATTCAAGTCACTCAACAATATATATGAGAAATTGTAATCACGCCTTATCATTTTTAGGTATAATAATCAAGGCTCAAGCCTTATTTGTTGTGTTTTTATTCAAGAAACAACAATTAGAATGTGAAAAGATCCCTCATAAATAAAACAAAGCAAAGGAATAAACCATATCACATGCACTATTTAATTTAAATCCATAATTCTAGAATGTCAAAAGATCCCTCATAAAACTTAATTTATGGATTAGGTCCTCTTTCTAGGAGCAACTGAATATTAATTATTGAGATCCAAAATTCACCTGATTTGCTACAACCAATTGCGGTTGGCAATTTGATTTAGGGGGTTTCGAACAATACTTATTTATATATTGAGAACTAATTAGTACAAGTGAAAAATATGAAAAGAATTACGTGAATGGTAACCTTATAAAAGACAAACTAGCAGAAAGAACACAGTGAACATGTACGTACTTACTATTATATTCATCCTTTTTGTCAAAACTAGTAATTTGCCATGTGTTTCATATGTAGAGTTAAAGTTTTAATTGAAACATATTTTAAATTACATATTGTGCAATATAATGTCAAAGTTAATTTTGAAAAGATTAATTTTTTCTAAAGTTTTTTTTTTTCAAATTATTGAGAATAAATTAATCAAATTTTTGTTTCATATTTTTTAAATTAATTTCTAATTAAATCAAAACAAGATTTAAATGCTCATAAAAACAAATCCTTACATAGAATATGTCTGAGATTTGATTAGATAATATAGATATTTTAAGGAGTCTCGATGTCAAAAAAATCATGCAAAACTGAGCCAAAGACCCGGAACGCGTTTTTAGCAAAAAAACTCATGATGGTAAAAATGACCTGTAAGATTTTTCCTCATTTTTAGGCAAAAATACTAATCAAATATATATAATTCAACGCCAAAAAGATTGCAGGACATTTCATGCTTTTAATAATATCATTTTTCATATTTTTCTGAATTAATTTCTAATTAAATCGAAACAAGATTCAGATGCATATAAAAACAAATCCTTAAATTCAATGTGATTGAGATTTGATTAGATGAATAAAGATAATTCAAGGGGTCTCGGCGTCAAAAATCATGCAAAACAGAGCCGTGGTCCTGAAACGCGTTTTTAGCCAAAAACCGTGATGGTTAGTACACGATTTCAGCTAAAATTTTGTAAAAATTGACTTGAAAGATATTTTCTCAATTTTTGGCTAGAGTAATCATAAAAAATATATAATTCACCATCAAAAAGATTGAACGGCTTTTAACGCTTTTAATATTGTTTTTCCTATTCTTTTTCTAAATTAATTTTTAATTAAATCGAGACAAGATTCAGATACTCGTAAAAAGAAATCCTAAAATCTAATGTGGCTGATATCTGATAAGATGAATATAGATATTTCAAGGAGTCTTGGCACCGAAAATGGTGCAAAATAGAGTCGGGCCGCGGAACGCGTTTTTAGGCGAAAACCGTGATGGTATACGAAAATAATCATAAAAAATATATAATTCAACGCCAAAAAAATTGAAAGCCTTTTTCACGCTTCTAATATCGTTTTTCCTATTTTATTTCTAAATTAATTTTTAATTAAATAGAAACAAGATTTAGAAACTTGTAAAAACAAATCCTTAAATACAATGTGGCTAAGATTTGGTTACATGAATATAAATATATTTCCCGTCAAAAATCATGCAAAACTGACACAGGGACCCGTAACGCGTTTTTAGCCAAAAAACCATGATGGTACAAGATTTCGGCTAAAATTTTGCAAAAATGTACGTGAAATATTTTTCTTAATTTTTAGTCACAATACTCATAAAAGTATATAATTCAACGGCAAAAAGATTGAAGGGCTTCTCACGCTTCTAATATCGTTTTCCCTATATTTTTTCAAATTAATTTTTAATTAAATCGAAAAATGATTCAAATGCTCGTAAAAACAAATCCTTAAATCCAATGTGCCTAAGATTTTGTTAGATGAATATAGATATTTCAATGAGTTTTGCCACCAAAAATCATGCAAAACTAACACGGGGCCCGGAACGTGTTTTTAGCCCAAAAAACCGTGATTGGTACACGATTTCGGCTAAAATTTTGCAAAAATTGACTCGAAATATTTTTTCTCAATTTTTAGCCGCAATACTCATAAAATATATATAATTCAACGCCAAAAAGATTGGAGGACTTTTCGCGCTTTTAATATCGTTTTTCATATTTTTCTGAATTAATTTCTAATTAATTAAAGCGAAACAGGATTCAGATTCTCGTAAAAACAAATGCTTAAATTCAATGTTGCTGATATTTGATTAGATGAATATAGATATTGCAAGGAGTCTCGGCGCCAAAAATCATGCAAAACTAAGCCAGGGCCCCAAAACGCTTTTTTAGCCAAAAACTGTGATGGTTAGTACACGATTTCGGCTGAAATTTTGCAAAAAATGACCCGATAAATTTTTCCATCAATTTTTGGCTAAAATACTCATAAAATATATATAATTTAACGTAAAAAAGATTGGAGGACTTTTCACACTTTTGATATCATTTTTCATATTAATCTGAATTAATTTCTAATTAAATTGAAACAAAATTCAGATGCTGGTAAAAATAAATTCTTAAATCAAATGCAGCTGAGATTTGATTAGATTAATATGGATATCTCAAAGAGTATTGGTGCCAAAAATCATGCAAAACTTAGCCAGGGCTCCGGAACGCGTTTTTATCCAAAAAAACCGTGATGATTATTACACGATTTCGACTACAATTTTGCAAAAATTGATTCGAAAGTTATTTCCACAATTTTTTATCCACAATACTCATAAAAATTATATAATTCAATGCCAAAAAGATTGAAGGGTTTTTCATGTTTCTAATATCGTTTTTCCTATTATTTGCTGAATTAATTTCTAATTAAATAGAAACATGATTCAGATGCTTGCCTTACAAATCCTCAAATCCAATGTGGTTGAGATTTGGTTAGATGAATATAGATATTTTAAGGAGTCTTGCGCCAAAAATACCCTGAAATGAATTTTTAGGCAAAAACCTTGATTTTGACTAACGTACACGATTTCGGCTAATATTTTGCAAAAATAGACAATAAATATTTTTCCTCAATTTTTGTCTAAAATACTTATAAAATATGTATAATTCAATTCCAAAAAGATTGAAGGACTTTTTCATGCTTTTAATATCGTTTTTCATATATTTTTGAATTAATTTTTAATTAAATCGAAACAAGATTCAGATGCTCGTAAAAATATCCTTAAATGCAATGTGACTGAGATTTGAATAGATGAATATAGATATTTCAAGGAGTCTCGATGCCAAAAATTATGCAAAACTGAGCCGGGGCCACGAAACAAATTTTTAGCAAAAAATCATGATTTTGACTAACTTACACGATTTCAGGTAAAATTTTGCAAAAAATGACCCGAAGAATTTTTCCTCAATTTTTGGATGAAATACTCATAAAATATATATAATTTACCGCCAAAAAAATTGGATGACTTTTCACACTTTTAATATCGTTTTTCTTATTTTTCTGAATTAATTTCCAACTAAATCGAAAGAAAATTCAGATGGTTTTAAAAATAAATTCTTATATCCGATGTGACTAAGATTTGATTATAATAATATGGATATCTTAAGGAGTTTTGGCGCATAAAATCATGCAAAACTGAGTCGGGGCTCTGGAACGCTTTTTTAGTTATAAACTATGACTGTTACGATTCCAGTTAAAATTTTGTAATTTTGACTTGAAAGATATTTCCTCAATTTTTGCCTAAAATACTCTTAAAAATATTTTCAACGCCAAAAAGATTGAAGGACTTTTAACGTTTGTACTATCGTTTTCCTATTTTTCCAAATTAATTTTTAATTAAATCGATACAAGATTCAGATGCTCGTAAAAGCAAATTTTAAAATCCAATGTGTCTGAGATTTGATTAGATGATGTAAAATTTTAAACCTTTTTTTTATTTTCATGAAAGAATATTAAGCACTGCTCTGGAAAATCACCCAATTATAATCGTAGGAAACTTGCCAAACGAAATTAAATCAGCAATTTTTTTCCTTGACATAGGGAACTTTTATCTTGACAACCTCGGCATAAGACCAATTTTTTTAAACATGTAAAGTAGTAAACTAAATTTTTTCTTAATGCCCATAATTTATTTGAATTAAATAAATATAAATTATAAATAGAAAGTATTCCAAATAATTATGGGAGTAAATTATTATAATTATATTTTGTATTTACAATATCTTTACATAATTAAAATAAAAAGTTTCATGACTATAAATAATAATATTATAATTAAATATATTATAATCTAAAAATAATTATTAGAAGTAAATTATTAATTACAATTATAGTGAATTATTAATATCTTTCCATAGTTTAAAATATTTTAATTATTGGATTTACAATATCTTTTCATAATTAATTAAAAAATTGAATTAATCATCTAAAAAAAGTTAAATGATTAAAAAGAATACTTATTAAAAAATCATTATAATATAATACTAAGGGTATTTATGAAATTTCCTAATTAGAATTTTTGAGTTCTTGATTTTATATAGTAATAGGATAGTAGGATTATAAAAACTAAATGGAATGTTACAAATTGTGTTTTTCTATTATTTTGAAACCCAATTTCAAGGACCTAATCCATAAATTAAGTTACAATTATATGTCTCTAAACAAGAGTATTATAATGTATATATGTATTGCATATTATTTCTGCCTTCCTATCCTATCTGCAATTAAGAAAAAGAATAAAAAAAGGAGAATATACTAATAATAAATAAAATGAATTATTTTTTTTAAAGAAATCAAATTGCATTAGCTTAAACTTTCTCTATTATTTTCTCCTCCTCCAAAGTATATTTAGCACCTTCTACTAGAAATGATTCCCATAAATAATTGGTTTGACATTGAGCTTGAGCAATGTGTTAACATCACAAATAGACTACTAAAATGTCTTCTAAAATGGATCATATATATCTTCTGCAAGATACATATATTACTCTTACTTAATTAATGCTTACCGTGTAATCGTATATGTACACTCCATAATAAATTAGTGATTAGTATTCTTCAAGAATTTAAATACTAGGATATAATTTCTGATTAAGTTCATGACTAACTTACAGTTTAATTTAGTCCATCAAATCCCTATATATAAGACCCAACCAAAATGGAGCTAACCCTTCCACAAATTTTTTCCCACTTGATTATATAGTTAAGTAGAATGAAGGCATCCATACTTTTAGTTGCAACTCTGTTGCTCTTTGGAATTCTTGATGGAATCTCTCCAAGATTGTGTTATGGAAGGGATAATCCAATGAATTTTCATCAAATGCAACATGAAAGAATTGCCTTGGAAGCTGTTCAACGGCTGAAGTTTAGCGGATCTCTATGGAATAACCGATATCCGCCACCTAAGAGCAATCGTAAAAGAGCTCAAGGTAAATCACCGCCAAAGATGCAGCCACGACCGCTAGCACAACCGCCGCCAGTGCAGTTGACACCACCGCTGCCACCCCCACCCCCACCACCACCACCACCACCACCACCACCACCAAAGTCCTTTAGGTGTATCACATGTGCTGAAAGAGGTGGGTATAGAGGAAGAATCCCCTAAAGGAGTAAAGGATGTTTTCTTGTACTAATTTGAACATGTAATAAGATCATGTTAATTTCTCTTTGGCCCATTTTTTCATGTTTGTATGATTTTATTTTTTATTTTTACTGGTTCTTGCAAATAAGCCCCTGCCTAAAAGCTAGTATTCATTAGTCTTTGATAATGAGCTTTATGTTATGATCAATGAAGTCATTCAATTCATCAGAGATTCAGAGGGGAATTATCCAGCTATTCTAGCCATCAGGCTCAATTTCATTCAAAAGAAAAAAATAGCCTCAAATATATATATGAAAGCATGCTCTAAATCAACATTATAATCCCACAGATTCTCAAGCCAAATCCCAAATCAATTACGAAAATATCCATTCTAGACCTCACAATTTTACTTCCAAATTCAACAATAACATATCTGCGAATAATGGTATTCTGGCGTGAGCAGCAGGGGACTCTGCTGCTGCAACCCTGTCAAGCAAAAGACCAGGAAAAATGTGAGGAAATTGATGAATAATTAAAACATCGGAATCACCTTCTTCCTAAATAAAAGCTAGAATAACATTTCCAAACAAATCAATGCTAAAGCTAGAATAACATTGATGGGTGTCGTATTCCACCAAAGATAAAAATCATACAAAACCTATAGATAGGGTAAGTACGAGTCGATCCCACAAAGCACTATTGTTTTAATTACCTTTCCTAAAGTTATGAATTAAACTAAAATTGGGGATTTTATGGAGAAATTAACTAAACAAAATAAATAACAAAATAAAATACTAGTGAGATTAAAGAAACAATTAAATAAATATTCCGATTTCAAGACAATCGCACTCGTGGGATAAAAGGATTTGATCATTGGCATCAATTAATATCTAACTTGGTAAATAGATGGCGTAGATTAACGTCATCAACCATTAATTCATATCTTTCCTTAGTCTTCATTAGTCCTGACTCACGCCCTAAACTTAATCCTAACAAATATAATAACCTAGTTCCAAGCGTCTACTAGATTCAAGTAATTTATTGCTTTAAGAACTAGAAAGATCTTAGCCAACAATAGACAATGCTCACTAATATAGGCAACATTCAATCTATATTCAAGATTCTCTTAGAGGGCTACTCTAATTAGTTATTACTTGTGATTTGATTACCTACGATTGCATATAGGAATCTCATCTAACAATAGAAATCATACCTAATTAAATAGAAAGCCATTCTACATAATCAAGCATGAAATCATTCAAATAATTCAGAGAAAATTGAAATACTTACAAGATAGATGAATAAGCGCAGAGCCTCACAAATCAAATACCCAAGAGATTGAAAGTCTCAAAAATTAATTAACTAAAAAAGATAGATTACAAAATAATCAAGAATGAAGAAAACCTCCATCCTTGAAATTACGTTTAAAAGCAAAAGCCAAAAATTGGAATTTCAAAATCCAATCCTGTTGTAAGGTATGCGGCTCCTTTTAATTGTAAAACCTAATAATATTTTTAGTTTTAGGCAAATTACAATTTTGCCCATAAATCTTAAAGACCATTAAAATAAATAATATGGGTCATGAACTATTTTCCTAAGCCCACATGTCAAGTGTCCAACTAGATATTGTAAGCCCAATGAGTTGAGCCCAACGTGCCTTCCAAATTCTGTCTTGATTTCACAGTCCTGTTTCGACCCTGTCAGGGGTCGAATTCGACCCGCTCCAGGTTGAAACAGGAAAATTTCAGCTTGTATCTTGGTGAATCTCGACCCTTTGCGGAGGTTGATTTCAACCCGCAAGAAGATCGAAACAGAAATTTTCCAGCTTGTTCTAAATAACTCCAATTTAGCTCCTTTTGCCTTGAAGCACTCCAATATGTACCTAAAACATAAATATGAATAAATTAAGCATCAAGTACATAAAAATAGGCACATAATTAAATAGAATTAACATGTGAAATATGATAAAATATGTGCCTAACAAACACCCTTTTGTATAATTAATTGAATGGTTTACAATTATTCCAATTGAAAGGGTTGGACCTTGGAATTAATCCTCTCTTTTCCTCGAATTCTTAGTCTTTTCCTGCATGGCTATGGTGTAACCCGAATATCCCAAATTATAATCTAGTAAATTAATAATATAAGCAGAAGCAATTAAAATAATAAATATCCACACAAGACAAAAGAATTTATGTGGTTCGACGCTAAACTTCCCTAAATCAATAGATGAGTAGAGAAATTTACTAGTTATAGAAAATTATATCATATATAATTCTCAATAACTCTCACCCAATCTCTCAACTCAATTTAACAATCAATCCTAAACCAAACCCAATCCAACCGATCAGGAGCACTCTTGCTCGGTCTCAACAAACCAATCATCATATCAACCAAACCAAACACCAAAAAGACTATAACACACGCCAAACCATCCTTTTATCCTATGGGGTGCCTCCACCCAAATCTAACTACATCTTTTCTTTAATTATACTAGACCCTATTGAGAAACTCTCTATTTATACTAGCACAAACTTAGTCTACAAGAATCCCTTTTCTATTATGAGGATTCTTATTTACCAAGTCCTTTTGTCCATCAAACAATATGCCTACAAAATCTCAATTTAAATCTAACCGAGATTTGAGTCAAAATCCTAAAAAGCTAGAGATAAAGAATTGAGATTGGCGAGATTTAGGTAGCAGGCGGGACATATCTTGAAAATTTTGAGTACTGTCGAATAGAACACTCGGTAGTATATATATGTACAGTTTTAGATATTGCAAAAAAGTAAAGCAATTAACATGGGAATTACCAGTAAAGGATATACAGCAGCACGGGGCTAAGTGGATGTGGAAGGCGGCGGTGGTGACACTGAAGTAGGCGGCGGCGGCGACAATGACAATGAAGTAGCTGGAGGCGGTGGGGGTGGAGACGGTAGTGGTGACATTGAAGTAGGAGGCGGTGGGGGTGGAGACTGAGATGGGGCGGGCTCCGGCGGCTCCGGCATAGGCATCCAATTTCTCAATCTAGATGCCCATGGTGGTGGTGGAGGCGATACCACCTTGAACTTGAAGTTGTATGGAAAGTCATGGGAAGAAATTTTGTATAATGAAGACACGGCAACAACTTCACTGGCCTTGACTCTATGCCAAAGCAGGAGGCCACTATAGATGAGAATCAAAATTAGCGGCAGCCCAGAATTGGCTTTCATCGCTAGGCCTTGTATAAATTATAAGAGTGAAAGTCAAAAACTATTTGCATGAGAAAATTATTATATATAAACTCATATATACATGGTAATTATTTGATACATCGGCAATGTAAATTTTGGATTCCACAAGCGGATTGTGGAGTTGACACATGTCCATTTTTTTAAATTAATTACTAAGTTTTAAATATTTCAATCTAGTCTCTACAGGACACATGTCACCCTTCAGGAACCGCTTGTATAGACTATTAAACTCTATTGACAGTGTATTATATAATTTGCCTATATACATATCACTTTTTCTATAGTTTATGTTAGGCATCTAACCTAAAACCAATTGGCAATAGGTGGAGAAGCTTTTCATGTATATAAGGCACCCAGTCATGTCAAACATAATCAATGTGGGATATTACCACTTTAACACGCCCCCTCACGTGTAGTCCGAGACAACACCGAAACAGAACGGGCCTACACGTGGACACAACCGGTCTGGGGCGCAACAGGACAGACCTGAGCTCTGATACCATGTTAGGCATCCAACCTAAAACCAATTGGCAATAGGTGGAGAGGCTTTTCATGTATATAAGGCACTCAGTCATATCAAACATAACCAATGTGGGATATTACCACTTTAACAGTTTATACTCTTCATGATATCAACAAATCACATTTTGGTATATTAATTCATCCACCAAACTCAGGTGCGTAACACAAGTCAAATCCAGTTTAATTAGAGGAAATTTGCTTTAGATATCGGTGAGATATACAGTAAAAGAACAAATGAGATTTTATTTAGTTATAAATTTAGATAAATTTAACATTAAATTTTCCAATAGTTTTTTATTAGAAGTATTTTTTAATGGAAAAAATAGTATGCTTGTGATTTAATTTAATGTCAAAAATTGGCAAAACACTAATTTTTTTTAGAATTTTTTTGGAGGGGAGGCTAAATACTACTCACTCAGTTTCATATTATCTGTCTCTTCTGGGTCAAAATACTCCTAACTTTGACCTTTAATTATAACAAAATTATATAAAATTAAATTTTAAAAAATTATTTTTTGATTAAATTAAGTCTTAAACTTCTTAAAAGTTAAAACATATTGTTTGAAAATTTAATTGTATATATATTTTTCTAATTAAAAGTTAAAGATAATATTAGTTTAATCCAAAAGGAATAGATAATATGGGACGGAGAGAGACTACTAGTTGAGACTTGAGATTATGAATCTATTAATTTCTTATATTTGTAAAACTGATTTTTGTTGCAATTGAATTCGAATAATGTGTCAATTCAGTCTTCCCTTTCAAGAATTAAATTCAAGTTCAGAGAAGGGCAAGACTAGAGAGAAATGAGCTGGATAATTCTGATTTCTTGGGCAGCCATATTTAATCCAGACAAACGAGTACAATAAATGGGGTTGGTGTTTGGAGGCCCTGAATTAATGAGGCACATGGTGAAGAGAGTTTCCAATATATATTCATATTCATCAAATTGTTAGAATTTTGCCTCAATTCCTAATTAGATTTGGTTTAGGATTTTTCTAGAGATTTTTGATTGGTGGACAAGAATCCTAATAGGTAAGGGATTCTTGGAGGCCAAGTTTGTGTTAGTATAAATAAGCAGTTTCTGTTTAGTTTTTTGTGTGTGTGAGATAGAAAGAGTTGTATTGTTGTGAGAGAAAGCTAAGATAGCTTTAGGTTGTTGTGAGAGAATCACCCATGTTGGGTTGATTAGATTGAGAGTTTGCTAGAGAGATTGTTATGATTAGTGATTGTAATTGATTGATTTGATAGTGAAGATTTGTGGCATAGGTCCGCAAGAAAATTTGTTTTGTTGTTTCCGCTTTGATTATTTGTTTGATTAATTCCTGGGATATCCGAAAGTTACAACAAGTGGTATCAAGAGCCTGGTTGATTAGAGATGACAGAAAGTAACGGATCAGCTTTGAAGTTTGAGATTGAGCAGTTCAATGGAACGAACAGTTTTCAGATGTGGAAGAGTACGATAACAGATGTGTTAGTACAACAAGGATTGGGAGATGCGTTTGAAACTGATAAGCCTGCAGCGATGAATGAGAATAGGTGGAGAGATATTCAACGAAAAACAGTAAGTACAATTCGTTTGAATCTTGCTACTGAAATTAAGTATGATGTTTTAGATGTGAAAACCTCAAAGGAGTTGATGGATAAGTTGGAGTCGATTTATATGTCAAAATCGATTACTAATATGTTGTGTTTGAAGAGAGAATTATTTGGGTTGAAGATGAAGGTGGGAACAAGTTTAAGGGGACACCTAAACGAGTTCAATAGATTGGTTACTCAGCTGGCAAGTGTTGATGAAGTGATGAAATAGGTTGATAAAGCAGTTTTGTTGATTAATTCTCTTACCGATAGGTATGATCCTGTGACTAGAGCTTTGATGGTTGGTAGGAAAACCTTGAGCTTGCAAGATGTGACTTCTGCAATTTTTGAGTATGATAGATTGAAAGAGACTGAAAAGAAAGATGAAGAGAATGGTGCTCTCACGGTGGAGCGTGGAAGAACTTATGGAAAAGATAAGACTGATGCAAGATCGATGAGTAGATTCAATGAAAGAGGAAGATCAAGTTCGAGGCCAAGGGTTGATTTCAGTAATAAGGAGTGTTATTATTGTCATGAGATGGGGCACATAAAAGCCTACTGCAAGAAGTTAAAGGAAGATTTGGGGGATATCATTAATTCTAAAGAGAAGAATAAGGCTGGTGTTAATGTTGCTGCTGCTGATAGTGATGAATATTTAGATGACGAAACTATTGTTTTGATGGTGCAAGAAGAAAAGAAAGACACTAGAGATATGTGGGTGTTTGATTCTACTTGTTCTGAACATATTTGCACAAAGCGAGAATGGTTTTCGAAGCTTGAGAAGTGTGATAAGCCTGTTTACATGGCTAATAATGGTGAAGAAAGAATTGAAGGCATTGGGAGTGTGAAACTTCGTTTGCATGATGGTAGTGTCAAGATGCTTGGGAATGTGAGGTATGTTCCAAACTTTACAAGGAATTTGATTTCGCTTGGAAAGTTGGATAGCTTGGGTTATGGATATTCTTGCCAAGGTGGAGGCTTGAAGATCACCAAAGGTTCGATGATTGTGATGAAAGGAGTAAAGAATTCGAAGAATTTGTATGAGTTGATTGGAAGCACAATTAGAGGAGATGGATCGGTATCTTCACATAAAATTGAGAAGAAGGATGTGGATTTGCCAACAAAGAAGAAAGTCACTTTTGCGGATTTAGTCAAAGGGTGGAACGATTAAGATTTGATGAAGGAATCTGAGTCAAGGTGGAGATTGTTAGGATTTTGCCTCAATTCCTAATTAGATTTGGTTTAGGAATTTTCTAGATATTTTTGATTGGTGGACAAGAATCCTAATAGGTAAGGGATTCTTGGAGGCCAAGTTTGTGTTAGTATAAATAAGCAGTTTCTGTTTAGTTTTTTGTGTGTGTGAGATAGAAAGAGTTGTATTGTTGTGAGAGAAAGCTAAGATAGCTTTAGGTTGTTGTGAGAGAATCACACATGTTGGGTTGATTAGATTGAGAGTTTGCTAGAGAGATTGTTATGATTAGTGATTGTAATTGATTGATTTGATAGTGAAGATTTGTGGCATAGGTCCACAAGAAAATTTGTTTTATTGTTTCCGCTTTGATTATTTGTTTGATTAATTCCAACACAAATGACATAATACATATGGTATGGCCTAGATTTTTTAGCAGGACGATTGAACTTTGAAGGGCTTTTCTTTAGTATCATATCGAAATTCTGCGAGCATGTTTCAAGGCAAATTCCTGTCTCATGCTTTATATTTCTACTTTTTTTCGTTCTGCATTTTCCTTATGATGAAAATCTACAGCTTATTGATGAGATATACGAAATGCTTAGGCTATGTTTGCTAGCAGAAAACATTTTCTTAATAAATTCATCGTGTTAACACTCGATAATAAATTAGTGATTAGCATTCTTCAAGAATTTAAATACTAAGGTATAATTTCTGATTAACTACACTAACATACAATTTAATTTAGTTTTTCAAAAAAAAATTAGTCCATATATAAGAGCCAGTATGGAACTAAGCCCTCCACAAATTTATTTTCACAAATTTATTCTCCCAAATCAACAGGAAAATAGCAGGCAATTTCTCTAATTGGCCCATTTTTTCATGTTTGTATGATTCTTTTTATTTTATTTTTATTTTTACTGGTTCTTGCAAATAAGCCACTGCCTAAAAATTATTTATTACTCTTTTGATGATGAGCTTTAATTATATATGTTGTGATGGATGGAAATATTCAATTCATCAAAGGGAATATTATCCAACTAGCTACTATCGCCATCAGGCTCAATTTCATTAACAGCAAAAATTAGCTTCAAATTATCAAATATATATGATTGAAAGCATGCTCTCAATCAACACCATAATCCCTTTGATTGAAAAATGTGAGGAAATTGATGAATATTAATAATTTAAAACTTCGGAATCACCCTTCTTCCTAATGCTTATTAACTTCCACTTTTTCCAAGGAAATCCTTGCTAAATTAGCTTGAGTGACACCACTTTTCCTAATGCTTAGAACCCTCTCTTTTCCTCGAATTCTTAGACTTTCCTGCATAGCTAGCGATGAGAATTGAGATTGGCGACAAATTTCCTCAACCACTTTAGGTAGCAGCGCAGGACATAGCTTGCAAATTCTAAGTATTGTCGAATAGAGCACTCGGTCGCCACATATACTTATAGTTTTAGATATTGCACAAAAATGTTAGGAATTACCGGTAAAGGATATATAGCAGCACGGCCGGGGCTAAGTGGATGTGGGAGGTGGCGGCGGTGACATTGAAGTAGCTGGAGGCACCGGCGGCAGTGACAATGAATTAGTAGCTTGACGCCATGGGGGTGGAGAAACAGACCATATTGACCCTTTAGCATACCGTGGGGACGGGGGAGGTGATTTGAAATCATTTCTCTTCGATACTACCCTGAACTTGTATGGATAGTCGTGGGAAGAAATTTTGTATAATGAAGACACAGCCTTGACTTGTGAAAGCAGGAGGCTACCATAGATGAGAATCAAAATTAGCAGCAGCCAAGAATTGGCTTTCATCGCTACGCCTCGTAAATTATAATACTGCTACAAGGCATTAAGATTAAGAGTAAGTTAAAAACTATTTGCATGAGAAATTATTAGATAGATCATATTTGTATTAATAGGTGAAAAAAGTATTACAAAGATAAAAGAAATAATGTTAAAGGATTAAATTGTATTGAAAAAAATATATGAAGAACTAAATCGCAAAGAGCAAAAATGTCTATGGGATTTTCTATAAAAAAATAAAGTTAAAGGGTTAAATTAAATCCAAGTAAAATAAAAATTATAAAAAGACTAAATAGCATAAAGTAGAAAATTGTACCATTGTCTCATGTGTTGGGATTTTTGCCTCAAATCCTAATTAGATTTGAATTGAGATTTTTAGGCATATTGCTTGGTGGACAAGAAGACTTGGTAAACAAGAATCCTAATAGGAAAGAGATTACTTTGAGGCTAAGTTTGTGTCAATATAAATAGAGAGTTTCTCTATAGGTTTTGTATACTTGGAGAAAAGATGTAGTCTAAGAGTTAGATTTGGGTGGAGACACCCCATAGGATAAAAGGATGGTCCTTATGGGTGTGTGTGATTGTTTAATTTGGGAGATGTGATTATTAGTTTGTGAAAACCGAGCGAGAGTTTTCAAGATTGGTTGGGTTTGGTTTATGATTGATTGTTAGATTGGTTTGAGAGATTGGATGAGAGTTATTGATAATTATATATGATGTAATTTTCTATAACTAGTGGAACTTCTATTCTCATCCGTGGACGTAGGCAAATTCAGTGCTGAATCACGTAAATTCTTGTTTCTGGTGTGGATGATTATTGTTTTAGTCGCTTCCGCTTGCATGATTAATTTGATAGATATGGCTTGTGATATCTGAACTACAACATTATGTGATCAAAACTGATGTTCAGACTTACTTTCCTCAAAAGCCATTCAAGTTTTTTAATTATTGGACCAAGCATCCGGATTTTATGAAGATTGTGGCTGAGAATTGGATTAAACTGATTCCAGGTAATCGTATGGTTAAACTGCATTCTAACAAGTTGTAAAACTTGAAACCTATTTTGAGAGAGTTTAGCAAATATTATGGTAGATTGTCTGATAAAGTGGTAGAGTAAAAGGCTCGTATTGCTTCTTTTCCACAAGAGCTCTTATCTAATCCTAGTGTAGCTAGAATTTTGGATCATAAAGAAGCTAAAAATGAGCTTATTGAATTACAGTCCGCTGAGGAGTTTCTTTAGATAGAAGTCCAGAATTCAGCGATAACAAGAGGGAGACTTGAACATTGGATTTTTTCACAAGACTATGAAAGTTAGACATAGTAAGAATACCATTAGGCTTCTTTTCACCACTAATGGTGACATACTTGAGAGTTATGAGCAGATTAAAACTGAAGTTGTGAACTATTTTGAGGATTTTCTTTGGGGGAAAGATTCTAAAGTCCAAGGTTGCTCATCTAATTTCTTAGAAGAATTACTGGAAAACAAAGTCCTTGCAGAGAAGGCTCAACAGTTGATTGCTCCAATAACTAATAAGGAAATTAAAGACACTTTTTTTTTCTCTGAATAGTAACAAGGCTCCAAACCCTGATGTATACTCAGCTTGCTTTTTTAAAGTTGCTTGGCAGATTGTTGGACAAGATGTAATTAAGGCTATTCACTTTGCTTTGGCAGCATTATGAGATTCTACCTGCCTTTAACTCCACAGTCATTGCACTTGTTCCAAAGGTATAAAATCCTAACACTATGGGGGAATTTAGACCTTTATCTTGTTATTCTAAGATTTACAAATTCATTTCCAAGGTTTTAGTTAATAGATTGCAACATACACTTTCTGATATTATCTCATGGAACCAGAGTGCAGTCAATGAAGTTCGAAATATTATTGATAATGTTTTGATGGCTCAGGAATTAGTTTGTTGTTATCACAAGTTAAATCTCTCTCCTAGATGTGCACTAAAATAGATCTCAGGAAAGGCTTTGATACACTTGACTGGGACTTTATTCTCTCAGTACTTCATGCTCTGCAATTCCCCACTCAATTTATTAGATGGATCCAAATCTGCATTACTTCTTCTACGTTTTCCATTTCTGTCAATGGGGGTCTTGAAGGTTACTATTCTGGTGCTAGAGGTAAGGCAAGGAGATCCTCTGTCTCCTTACCTTTTTGTTATTGCTATGAATAATCTCTCTTATTTGCTGAATAAAGGTGTTGAACATGGTGTTGTCTCCTATCATCTTAAGTGCAAAAAAGTAAGCCTCACCCATCTCTGTTTTGCTGATGATATTCTAATATAAACTAAAGGGAATTTAGAATATTGAATCTATAATGGGGGTTCGAAACTTGTTGCATTTTTTTACCAGTACTCAGGTCTTCAACTAAATTGTTCCAAGAATGAATTTTTTTGCACTGGAATTTCTACCAAGATTATTGATGAGATGAAGGTAGAAACTGGTTTCACAATAGGCTAGCTCCCAGTTAGATATCTTGGGTCTCTTTAGTCTCCAAAAGGCTAAATGCAAAATATTGTTTTCCTCTTATTGAGAAGATTACTCAAGAATCATGTCATGGACAGTTAAAAATCTCTCCTATGCTCGGCGATGTTAGTTTATACAGTCTATCTTATTCACTATGGCTAATTATTGGTGCATGAACTTCATTCTCCCTGAGGTTGTTATAACAAGAATAAATCAGATTTGTGCCAATTACATGTGGAAGGGCCAAGACACTAATAGCAGAGGAGCTAAGGTTAGTTGGGAGCAAGTATGCCCCCTAAAGTCTGAAGGAGGGTTGGGATTTAAAGATTTACTTTACTGGAATAAGGCTTCCATTATTAGGTTCCTTTGGCTTTTTTATGTTCAAACATGATCTATGTGGGTTTCTTGGGTGTCAGCATATATTTTGAAAGACATGAGTATTATGGATATCCCTGCAGTGGTATAGTTGGAATGTTAAAAAACTTTAAAATTTGAGAGTTTTGGTTGAACAATATGTTTTACAGGGTGGCATCATTTGGAGATTCCCTGGTGATAAATACAAAGTTGTTATTATACATTATATATGCTGAAACATAAATAGGAAAAGAAGGCATGGCATAAGTTGATTTGGTTTCCATTGCTCATCCCAAAGTGCTCATTCGTTTCTTGGGTGGCAATTCTAAAGAGATTACCAACCAAGATTAGATTGGCACAATGGGGTGTTGTTTTAGATTCTGAAAATTTCTTGTTGTGTGGTGACCATGTAGAGAGTGTGGATCATCTTTTCTTTACCTGCTCTAATTCAAAAGAAGTTTAATATAAAGTTCTATATACTTGTGGTTTTTCAAGAAATGCACAAGATATTGGAATGAGTCATAGAAATCCCTTAATTATAGGGATATATATTTACATTAATTGTAGAGATATTTTTTCCTTCCTTGGTTCCTAAAATCACTCCCTGTATCGTGTATATAATATACCTGAAAATCAATAGAAAAAAAACCAAGTTTGACATGGTACCAGAGCTAGGGTTTGGGTTTCCTGTGTTTTTTCTAACCTAGAAAGAGAACTCATAACCCTATCAATGGCAGACACACCAAAACTACCACCACCACCAGAAACCTCAACCGAATCCATACTAAACAGCCTCACGACCAAGATAACGGAAGTCATAACGAGAGCTCAGGCCCCGCTACCAATTACCGACTCCCCGAATGTGCCAATAAGCATAAGATTAGATGGTTCTAATTATGCCTTATGGTCCCAAGTTGTTGAGATATACATCTCAGGCAAAGACAAGTTGGGATATATTAATGGAGACTCCCCACCACCACCAGAAGCAAATCCATCCTTTTGAAAATGGCGAACAGAGAATGCCATTGTCAAGGGATGGTTGATCAACTCAATGGAAGCTTCTTTAGTTGGAAACTTCATCCGATTTCCCACAACCAAACAGGTTTGGGATTCCATTGTGACAACATACTTTGATGGATCTGATTCATCACAAGTATATGACCTCCGACATCGTGTAACCAGATTGCAGCAAAGAGGTGGATCTATTGAGAAATACTACAACGACCTACAGGGGCTATGGCGTGAGATTGACTTTCGACGCCCTAATCCAATGATATGTGAGGAAGATATCAGGAGATATAACTCTATTTTGCAGGAAGATAGGGTATATATTTTCTTGGATGGCTTGGATGACAGGCTTGATAATATCAGAAGTGATGTTCTTCAAATAAAGCCTTTTCCTACCATTGAGCAGGCATATGCCTATGTACGAAGAGAGGATACTCATCAATCTGTGATGTCCTCAGGAGCAGAAACTACGAATGTCGGGGCTGTCATGGCCACTAAGGGAATAAAAGGCGGCCACCCATATATGGTGAAGGCAAGAACATCAACCAAGCCAATGAATCAGTCTGATGGAGGAAAGTGCAGCCACTGTGGGAATACAAAGCATACCTGTGACACATGCTTTGAACTACACGGGTATCCAAATTGGTGGCATGAACTACAAGCCAAGAAGAAGCGAGATACCACAGCCACTCCAAAGAATGTTGGTCGAGCTACCGTGGTCACTGCAGAGCCTCAGTTGTCTCTTATTCCCTTGACATAGTCTCATTCTCCTTCTCTCATTGATAGAGGTAACTATGGAAAAGGCTCTTCACACATCTGCTGCTCCTAATAATGATGATGACTGGATTATTGATTCTGGGTCTTCGGACAACATGACTAATGACCACAATGACTTCTCTCACATGGAACCCCCTAAAAAAACTTGTATCAAGAATGCCAATGGAGATGCATATCCAGTCACTGGGGCTGAAATAGTACCCATATCACCATCTTTATTTTTATCACATACTCTTTTGGTTCCCTCTTTATCTAACAAATTGATGTCAGTTGGTCAAGTTACTGAGGAACTTAATTGTGTGGTGCTAATGTATCCTAAATTTTGTCTTATTCAGGACATTCTCAACAAGGAGATTATTGGGCGTGGTACTAAGAGAGGGGGTTGTACTATTTGGACGATATCAACCTAGGGAGAGCAAATCATGTGCAACTGCAGAGTAGTAGTAAGGAAAGACAGATATGGCTTTGGCATCGTCGATTGGGGCATCCCTCATTTGGCTACTTAAAACATTTAATTCCTGAATTGTTTTCCAATTCTCAGAATGTAGACTTTAAATGTGAGACATGTATTATGGCCAAAAGTCATAGAGTTCCATATCCACCTAGCTTGAGTAAAAGTTTTGTTCCTTTTTCCTTAATACATTCCGATGTTTAGGGGCCTTCCCTAGTCACTACTTCCTCTGGGTATCGTTGGTTTGTAATTTTTATAGATGATTGCACCCGTATGACTTGGCTCTATAAAATGAAGACTAAAGATTAAGTGTTTTCTATCTTTCAAGTATTTCATACCATGATTCAGACTCAATACTCTGCTAAAATGCGAATCCTTCGTTCAGACAATGCTAGGGAATTCTTTGATCACAATTTTAATGCATATTTCCAACAGCATGGCCTCCTCCATGAATCATCTTGTGTTAGAACACCGCAACAGAACCGTGTGGCGGAAAGAAAAAATCAGCACATACTGGAGACGGCAAGAGCCTTGTTACTTGGAGCAAATGTACCAGGCCGTCATTGGGATGATGGTGTTGCTACTGCAGTCTACTTAATCAATCAGATGCCTTCCAAAGTCTTGAATTTCAAGACTCCTTTGCAAGTCCTATCAACTCATGTTTCTTTACCAACTGTACTCATGCTGCCACCTAAAGTTTTTGGATGTGCGGCCTTTGTTCATGTTCATAAAACTCAGCGCTCAAAACTGGAACCGTGTGCTATTCGGTGTTTGTTTCTGGGTATGGTCTGCACCAAAAGGGGTACAAGTATTTTGATCCCATGACCAAGAAGACTTATGTTACTATGGATGTCACTTTTCTCGAAGCTGAATCATTTTATCCAGCAACGACATCCAATTCAGTTCTTCAGGGGGAGAGTGAAATTGAAGAACCAAATTGGTTACTCATATCAGAGAGTCTGGTGAGTAACTTATCTGAACTTCAAGACAAAGGGTTTGGGGGGGGAAGGTCTACAACCAGATTTGAATGAAGACAGTACTGACCATATGTCAAACATTGAACAGCCCACTACAGCCTCTCTCCCTTCAGTTCACGAACAATCATCTTCAGCTGCAGAAACTCTTAAGGTAAGCTCCCATATCATTAGTACATATAAAGAAAATCCACTCACTCATGCTAGATATATTCTGCCTTTCAGATATAACCGAGGGAAACCACCAAATCGGTATTCTCCAGATGAGGAAGATAGGAAAACAAAATACCCTATTGCAAACTACATGTCTACTCATGGACTATCAGAGCCTATCAAGATTTTTTCACAGGCTTTGTCGTCCTCTCGCATTCCAAATAACATTGAAGAAGTTTTAGGTGACTCAAGATGGGCACAAGCGATACAAGAAGAATTGGAAGCCTTACAGAAAAATCAAACCTGGAAGCTTGTCCCTCTTCCTGACGGGAAAAAGCCGGTGGGATGCAAGTGGATATTTTCCATAAAATTCAAGGTCGATGGCTCAATTGACAGGTACAAGGCGAGATTAGTCGCAAGGGGATTCACACAGACATATGGTGTGGATTATCTGGAAATATTCTCACCTGTAGCAAAGCTGAATACTGTTAGAGTATTGTTATCTCTTGCAGCTAACTTGGATTGGCCATTACACCAGCTTGATGTGAAGGACGCTTTTCTTCATGGAGATCTTGAAGAAGAGGTTTACATGGACATTCCACCAGGGTATACAGTTTCCTCCAGGGATAGGTATGTGTGTAAACTGGAACGGGTTTTGTATGGACTGAAACAGTCACCACGAGCATGGTTTGGTCGATTTAGTATGGCTATCAAGAAGTATGGTTATCAACAAAGCAATTCAGACCACACATTGTTCTTGAAGCATAGACATGAAAAGGTAACGGCTCTGCTTGTTTACGTTGATGACATGATTATTACAGGCAATGATACAGAGGAAATCACAAGATTGCAGAAGCAACTTTCAGGTGAATTTGAAATAAAGAACTTAGGCAGACTCAAGTACTTCTTGGGAATAGAAGTATCACGATCTCATAAGGGTATATTTCTTTCCCAAAGAAAGTATGTCTTGGCCCTACTCACTGAGGTTGGATTACTTGATTGCAAGCCTGTAGATACTCCTATGGTTCGGAATCATGGGCTTAGGGTGTGCCCAGATCAAGTGCCAACTGACAAAGGAAGGTATCAAAGACTAGTAGGTAAACTAATCTACTTGTCTCATACTCGTCTGGATATTGCTTATGTTGTGAGTGTAGTGAGTCAATTCATGCATCATCCTAGTGAAGATCACATGGCTGCAGTCACCAAAATTCTTAGATATTTAAAGGGATCACCAGGAAGGGGTTTGATGTTTGAGAAGAATGGCCATCTAAGAGTTGAAGGCTATACGGATGCAGATTGGGCAGGAAACATTGATGACAGAAAATCAACCTCTGGCTACTTCACTTTCGTAGGAGGGAACTTAGTTACTTGGAGAAGTAAAAAGCAGAAAGTGGTAACCTTGTCCAGTGCAGAAGCAGAATTTAGGGGTATGGCCAAGGGACTTTGTGAACTTCTTTGGCTTCGAAGACTACTAGTGGAAATTGGGTTTGGTCCTAGCACCGAAATGAATCTGTATTGCAATAACAAAGCAGCAATTGACATAGCTCATAACCCTGTTCAACATGATCGCACCAAGCATGTGGAAGTAGATAGACATTTCATAAAACAAAACCTTGAGGAGAAGATCATCAGGTTTCCGTTTGTCAAGTCTAAAGATCGGTTAGCAGATGTGTTCACAAAGGCAGTCTCAAGTAAAGTATTCAATGACTCACTTAACAAGTTGGGTGTTAGAGATATCTACCTACCAACTTGAGGGGGAGTATTGGAATGAGTCATAGAAATCCCTTAATTATAGGGATATATATTTACATTAATTGTAGAGATATTTTTTCCTTCCTTGGTTCCTAGAATCACTATCTATATCGTGTATATAATATACCAGAAAATTAATAGAAAAAAAATCAAGTTTGACACAAGACTCGGATATTGAGCTTAATTGGGCTATCAAAGGCTTTGAGGGTAAGTCTTTACTTACTATCATTTTGAAACTTGCTTGGACTTGTTGTTGTTATCTGTTATGGTTGGAAAGAAATTCAAGATATTTTTCGGGGCTAGCAACAATCTACAGAGGAAATCTTCCAAAAGATAACTAATATGATTAAATCTAAGCTTCATGGTCTTGATGGAGTTTCTTTTGATTTTGTATATAGGAGGCTTTGTACAAATCGGGGCTTAACTATTCTAGGGATTAGAAGTTAGGCCTTATTCTCTTTTCCTTTCTTCTTTTTAGTTTTTGGTTATCATGTTACTATATAATCTGTAAACTTGTGAGCAAATTCATGCTTTTTCTAGATAATAAATTGCTTAATTATCCAAAAAAAAAATATAAGGGCTATTTGATAAATAACTCATCAGTGAAGAAAAGGGTGACGTTAAAAACAAAAAATAAGTGGAGCTCACATGCGAAAGGGATTTTAGTAAATTTCCAAAAATACCCTCAATAGTTATCATTATAAAAAATAAAAAAAATAAAAAAAAAACCAAAGCTGAAATTACTATTTAACCATACTTAATAGTGCCTAAGTTGATTTAGTTTAGTTAGTTTAGGATAAAATAGTAATTATTTTTTGGTGCCCTATCCGATATCCAGAGCTTTGCTCTGACTCATCTAGATCCGACCCGTGTTGCACATCTAGTTTTGGTGGGTTAGTCTAGCTACGAGGGCAGTTGCGTACACAAGCTTAAACTGGAACAAGCCCCTTACAACTTAATCCAACTCCGCGTTGGTGTAAAATATAGTAATTATATTTCAAGCTTTAATATATTGTATAGATATATCAATTATATGCAATATATATGATCCATGTTATTCATGGTCTCAACAAATCATAGTTTACTAACTCTGATAAACTAATGAAATTTAGTTATAAATTAACATTAAATTAAGAAAATATGATTTATAAGGTATGTAGTTGAGACCAATGTTTTTATAATCGGACTGGGTGTTGAATCTGTCAAGGGACCGTGTGGCGGTTCAATCGGTCCGACCGGTTCAATGGTACCTTTTGAAATATTTATTGTTGTTCTACATTTATATATTGTATCTAGTAAATTTATAGCACTTGGAAATGTTTGGTATGATGGTAAAAGCATTGAATTTTTCGTACTCAATGTCTTGAGTTCAAAACCCAGCACACTCAGAAATTTCTTTCAACATTTTAATAGGCCCAACCCGGTCCGGATCCGATCTGATCGACTGGTCCAACTGGTTTTTGGTCAACAACCCGTGGTTATCTATTGAACCGGTCCGGTCCATTATGAAAACAGTGGTTGAGACTATAAATGATCTACTAATAATTTCTTATATCTATAAAATTGGAGAAATTATTAGGTGAGACTGATGCAGCATGTTAATTAGTTATGAGATCAACCACCTCTATGGTGACAACTCAGAGATCTTCTAAAACCTACTTCCGAAGTCGATACTAATCAATTTAAGAGGTGTGATTTGACCACCCAATTGTCTGATCAGACAAAGACTCGGTCTACAATTAGTTTGAGAGTCTCTTACATGCAAGGAAGGATCCACGCTCATGTGAGTATTTAAAGACGATACCAATTAGTTTTTAAAAAACATATAAAAGGCCTAAAAATGGGTTTTACCTAATGAAAGTAAGAAAATAGTTTTAAACAAATAATAATTTAGCCGTTCAGAGTTATACTCTTGGAGGCCGGTGATAAAATTTTTGGTGTTTTTTGATGTTTTGATGAAAATGTAAGGAATAAAAAACGATTTTTTTTAATATTGGTTCAGAAGACTTTGAATAAATAATTTTGGAAAAAGGAGAAAAAAAGCTTTGAAGTCTAGAGATTACAAATGTTATAACAATTAAATAAAGATGTCCATATATTAATAAATAAACAATGGTGGTAGAAATACACAATTGGTCCCTAAAGTGAAACCAAAGTAGCAAATTGGTCCCTTAAGTGAAAAAATGAGTAATTAAGCTCATGAAGTGGAGTTAACTGAGCAATTGGGTTCTTTCTGTTACAAGCCGTCAGAGGAGTTGTCAAATTGGCCTACGTGGCAGTGACGCCGTTTTGCTGATATGTCATCTGCCACATCATATTTTTTTATTAAAAAATATTTTAAAAAAATATTGGGTCAGGGAGCCAATTGCCCAATTAACTCCACTTCAGGGACTCAATTGCTCACCTAAGTTCACTTCAGGACCCATTCGCACATTTGCCCCTAATTTTTGGTTTTTTTGAATAAAATAAAAAATTTCATTTTTCTTCTTTTCTTTTTTTTCTTTTTTCTATTTTTCAATAAAGAATCATTTTCTTCTTTTCTTTTTTTAAAAAATTAAAAAAAAAGAAGAAAAAATGATTTTTTTTTGAAAAAACAAAAAAAATTGGTGAACAACCTTTTTGATGAAATTCCTATTGCTAAGCTCAACATTTTTATAATATCATTAATTAATTGATTTCTTGAAATAATTTCAATTAAAATGAGATATAATGACTCAAATGTTGTGAAAATGATCAAACATTATATGTAAATATTATACAGTTAGCTCAAATCTGGTTTTCCAAAACTCGTGGTGAATATAATTAACATATATCTAAAATAGGAATAACACTAGATTTATAAATGATCTAGTTGGTAATATTTAGTATATATTAATCAATTATGTCAAGATCCTCTTCCCTTACTGTTCTTGCTTTAATCAGTTCATTTCATAATGATTTACTTTTTCATTAATCAAGGAGTATGATTACAAATATAAGAGGGTAAATAACCCAACCACAGTACCACACCCTTTGGTCACTTAATCTACACTTAGATTTGGTAATATTATGGGCTAAAATATTTGCCCCCCTTTTAACAAAATTAAAAGAGATGATATCAAAATTTTTTAAAAAAAAAAATCATTCTCTTCTTTCCTTTCTTTCTTTTTTTTAATTTTTTTCAAAAAAAGAAAAGAAGAAAATGTTTTTTTTTTGAAAAAAGAAAAAAAAGGAAGAAAAATGAAAATTTTATTTTATTAAAAAAAACCACAAATTAGGGGTGAATGTGCAAATGGATCCCTGAAATGAACTTAGTGAGCAATTGAGTCCCTGAAGTAGAGTTAACTGAGTAATTGAGTCCCTAACCCTGACGTGGCAGCAAAGTTGACAGTGTCACTACCACGTAGGCCAATGTGACGGCTCCTCTGATGGCTTGTAACGGAAATGATCCAATTGCTCAGTTAACTCCACTTCAGGGACTCAATTGCTCATTTTTTTCACTTGAGGGACCAACTGTGTACTTTTACCAAACAAGGGTACATCATGGACAAATTGCAATAAAAACCCAATACTTCATGGCATAAAAGGGATGATTAACTGAATAATAAGGAAAGCTATGAGCATGAAAAAAGAATTTTACCTATTTGCGAAATTCACCAATTTAAAGCCACGTGACAGCCAAGAGTCTTGAAAACAAATCAAAATTCCTATTGATTTGCTTTCTTTAAAGCCTTACTCGATCCTTCCTTCGTATTCCCAGAACCGATGTTCCTTCTTGGCACCAATCACCGACTGTTGTAAACGGTGTAAAGACCAAGTATGCACCGCCGTATGAAAGACCGAACTATTACCAAGAGTCAAGGAGCTCTAGAACCGAATTCTTACTAAAAGCAAGAAAGTTTACCTACCTTTTTTATGTCTTTGAAAGTCGATGGGGACTGGGAAATTATGAGTGTGGTTTCTGGTGAGTTTGAGTAGTTGCGCAATTTGTGTCTAACCAAGTCCTACGAATTAAGCCTATTTATAAAGCTAATAAGAAACATGATTTGTTGATGACTCTTCCTCCACCAAGATTAATCCAACTTGATTGCTCATCCCACAAAGATAAAAGATAGACTTTTCTTTGGCCATGATTTTCTCATTACTCTCCCTCCACTAATATAAATCCAACTTTATTGTTCATCCCACTAAGATGATGAACAATTATTAGATGGTACCGTCCACCACATCAGTCAATAAAATTGTGCCACGTCAAGTCAAATCCTAAAATTAGACATAATTTTAGTCTGATATTTAGTCCCTTTTAAATTAAATAATGGACATCAACTATGGGACCAACCCATAAAATTGTACCACGTCAAGTCAAATCCTATAATTTAGATACAATTTTAGCCCGATGTTTAGTCCCTTTTTAAATTAAATAATGGATAAATGGTAAGTCCCTAAATTTAAAATTAATATTGGGATAATGTTTTAGAAAATTATTGAATCGTCAGGTTGGTCTCGTTGATAATGTGGTGGGTCCGTCCAATCTAATAATTTCTCGACTATGTGGTGGGTCCATCCCACCTGATAATTTCTCGACTAAGATATTTTGACTTGAATTTAACAATCTTAAACCAACTTCCCTCATTTATCTATCTTGAAATCAAAGGAAAAAAAAGTGATAATAATCGATAAAAAATTGATATCAATAGCAATTATATCTTAAATTTTGGAGACTCACCAAAATTGTGTCTAAATTTACAAGTTAAACTTAAGGGGCTAAACCTTATTAAAATTGTGTCTAAATCTAGAAGTTGATTTAATGTGACAAGATTTTAATGATTAATACGCAGCGGAACGTGTTCAATCCAAAAACACATAAAAAACTCAAAGAAAACTCAAAGAAGATAAATTTGATAAAATTATTGAATTGATTGATTAATCTCAAATGTAGGGTTTACAACCTTTAAATAGTCTCAGGAAATAACGAAAATTAAATTAAATAAAGAAAGCCCAAATTACAATCCAAACGGGCCAAAATAACAAAAGCGATTAAAACTAAAACTCGCACAGAAAATTGTAATGGCCTTTTTAGGCCTTAAATGAAGGCTTAGTCGGTTCAAATCAGTCTCCAGAAAGGTATAATAATAGTCAAATGGACTTATGATTTGAAAATTATGGCCTTTTTAAGTTGGCTCACCTGTAGGAACTTCAGACTAAAATCCAAAATGTTACACGCCCTTTCGAACGGACTTCTAACGGTCTATACGATTGATAAACGATATGTCTATCTCATCCACATCAATGTGGTAAATATGATCTCATCTAACAATTTTTCGTAAAACTGTTCTTTGTTCCCGTTAAATTGGAAAGGGTCAATTCTCTTCACTTTCAAGTATTAAATTCAAGTTCAGAGAAGGGCAAGGCTAGAGAGAGATGAGCTAGATTCTGAGTTCTTGGGCAGCCATATTTAATCCAGACAAAAGTGGTACAATAAATGGGGTTGGACTTTGGAGGCCGTGAATTAATGAGGCACATGGTGAAGAGAGTTTCCAATATATATATTCATATTTCATTAAATGACATAATGCATAATTTTTTCATTTCCATGGAAAATTGGTCATTTTCCTCGCTTTAACAGATACACATGTATGTCCTACCATATTACCAGGACGATTGAAGGGCTTTTCTTTAGTTTCATATTGAAATTCTGCGCAGAATTTTTCAAGGCAAATTCTTTCTCATGATTTTTATTTCTACTTTTCTTCGTTCTGCAATTTCCTTGTGATGAAAATTTGCAGCTTATTGGGGTCCGTTTGGTAGGAACTAGAAAGGAAAGAAAGGGGTGAAGAAGGAAATATGTTCAATTTAATGGTTGTGATGCACAACTATATATATTACTTTGTGGCTCAACCCTTGAATTGATGAAATTTCCTTTATTACCATTTTCCTTCCTTCCTACCAAATGGACCCGTAGGAAATGCTTAGTAGTTCTATATTTGATCTATCTAGACTTGCTTTTTCTTCTCACTGTGGAAGATCTCGAGAATCTCCAGTACCGTCGACGCCGTCGCAGTGGTGGTGGCGGGTTTAATCGGGATGTTCAACAAGTACTTAATTAAACAAAACAAAGATTGTCCACCTAAATCCCATGTTCAACAATTACTTTTAAAGGTGGCAATAATCTTGAAACCAAAATCAGGGGCAAGTTGATTATTTGAGATTTTAGACAAATGGTCAATCAGAGAATTTAGGATTAATCAAAAGGAAGCAAGGCACAACATTCATTTCATCAAACAGAAATGGAAAAAATGTGTTCTCTGAATCAATTTGTTAAGGATAAAGATCCTTCTTTATCCAATCCCAAATTTGAATAGTTCAAACTTGTATATTTGAATTATATATATCTATTTGTAGATGTTGTTGATAACAACTCAAATACCTCCTGTATTTAAACCCATTGTAACCACAAATGAAATTAAGCTTTTCCCTCACAAACGTGAGTTAATCTCCTACACAATTAACCAATTGCTTTTGCTTTTACCTTGTCTATCAGATATACATAATTAATGGCAGTAAAGTAAATATTATTTTCCCCATCCAAAAGTTAATAATACAGGTCAAAGATCAATATTCGACTTGCTTCTTCAAAATCAAAAGGAAACTACCAGGCAATTTCTGACAAAGTTACCTCAAAATTCAACAATAACATCATCCGCAAGTATTCTGGCTCAAGCAGCAGGGGACTCTGCTGCAACCCTGTCAACCTTAACGTCGGGGAAATATGAGGAAATTGACGAATTAAGAATTTCGAAATCACCCTTCTTCCTAATACTAATTAACTTCCATTTTCCTGAAGAAATACTTGCTAAAGCAAGATCAACTCGATTTGTATAAACAATTTAATGTTTTATAATCATTCCAAATGACGTTCGTTTTTTAATAAATCATTCAAGCTTTTTCTTATTCTATATATCAATATATGTATCCATTTGAAAGCCAATAACCAGGTGATCAATTGATAAATGAAATAAGTAATAATAATATAACCAAGATTCAATATCTCTCTTATCTCTCCTTAAGTCATCGGGCATTATTTGGCCTGGTGGTGGAAGGCTCGACTACTAGTTCTAGTAGTTAGAATTCGATTCCTAGTAGTCTCAGTGCTAACTGCTAAAAAAAATTCAATCTCTTATGATAAACTCAAAAAACACAAAGGAAAAACAAACAAAGGTCTTGTAATTCAGTATATTTTTCATTGCTTTCGTTCTATTTTTCTTTAAAAGAACAACACAGTCAGTTTGAATCTTACCAGTCCAAAAGGACACTTATTAACGGGAATAATTCAAACTAGCAGTTCACATTTTTTAAGTGTTATAATTACATTTGACTCTTGAAATATGTACTAGTATCTAGATTAGTATATATATTTTACAAAGACTAAAAAAACATAATCAAAATATATTAGAAAATTCTTTAAAAAATTATATAACAGAGTTCGTTTTGGCCATTAGTTAAATCAAACAATAATAATTAATTAATTTTCTTAATTTTCTATCATCTGGCTAGGTCTCTCTAATTATGAATTACTTCTATCATTTTCATCATCCTATAATAATATTTCTACTTTAACCAAGTAAGGATGGAAATCTCCTGCCCCAAGTTTTGTGCCCCACTTTATGTCCCATTTACCAAATCATGCCACATGTCCCTTGTGTTATACCTTGTTTGTTTTTAGGTTTTAACAAGTAATATTTATACAAGAAAATAAAATTAGAAACCCACATAAACACCAAGTTTAGCCCCAAATTAACAATAAATAATTATATATAAGGGTTAGTCCTAAATTTTAATACATTCCCCATAGGGTTTTAGAATGAAAATATAAAATTTAATTTAATTATGCAAATAAGAAATAACATTAAAACCTAAAAAGGAACACGTGTCATTATTTGATGGATGGGGCACAAGTGGGGTACCAAAATTGGGGCAGAGGATTTTCATTCACCAAGCAATTATAGCTGATTGGAAAATTTCCCTCAGGTCCGTAGACAATGTCAACATTGACCTCAAATTTGTTGATGACATGGTATAAGCACTAACCAATGAGTTTAGCAATGGTGTTTCCTATATAATGGGTTCGTTTGATCGTTTCCCATACAAACTTTGCATTGACATTACTGTTATTTAATTTTATTAGTACTTCTCACATAGTGAAGAATGAATATTACCAAATACTCTTGGCTCCTATTTTTCTTGTTCCTCATCCTACTTTCACATAATAACGACATGGTAGTGGAATCTAAGGGTGTTTCTAGCCCTTCTTCCATTGATGCAATTCCTTCCCATATCGACTTTCGAAAAGATCACTTTAAAGTTGTGTCCAAAATAGCGCTACGACCTAGCCGGCCGCCGCCTCCGCCGCCTTTTAGTCACCGTGGTATTCATACAAGACGCTTATGAGGTTGTAGAGTTTATGGCAGCTTCATAAGCAGTGCTCAGGTGTAAATAAATAAGTTCTGCTGAGTGCTCACCCAATTGTATACCGGCTGCCCGGTCCGGCTCTCCGGAGTTAATATTGCATATTCAACTAGTATGTGTAATAGCCTGGGGAGAAAAGTTTAATTTGTAAATTTTTGGCTATAGTATATATCCTATAACTAGATTATGAAAATTAAATAAATCGTTTGGTCAATTGAGTTTGGTTGAGTTAGTAAGATTTTGGAATTCTACTTAAAAGGTTTAGGCTTTGAGTCGTGCCAACGGTCCTCATTGGTGAATGATCTGTAAATATCACTTTAAACCCTCTCTAAGACTTGTGGCATACCTGACCCTGGACTGTAAATCTGTAACAGCCTCCCCTCACCTAAATGTATTAAAGAAAAATTAGATAAATTGGGAAAATTTAAGTTGGCCAAAAAAAAGAAAATTTTAAGAATCAAAGATAATTAGAGAGATTAAAAGAAAAATTTATTTCAAAAGTCCATTCAACTGAAATTTGATCCTAGCTAATTAAGTAGGATCCTCTAAGTTTTAGAACCAACATTTCAAGTAGGAGCAACCTGACAGAAGATTATAAATTAAACTTATTGCCTGATAGCTTTCTTGTTGATTATTATACCCCATGTATTTTCTTACATTGTTTTTCTGGTTCTTCTTTTGGTTCAATCCCTTCCCTATGACAATTTTCCATACAAGTCGTCCAAAAGATTAATATAATCAAAGTGAGGAGAATAGTTAGAAAATTTATTCCGCACCAAAATTGTAAAGGATTTTGACTTTTTAACAAAGCTTGCCACCATATATGGCTCCAAAGCTATAGTGAAAAGAATCAAGTCGCCAAGTTGGAAATTTGTTGTTCTATGTTCACTTTAAGCTCCACCAATGAACGAACGACTTTGACTTTGTTGGCTAAACTTCGTTATTTATACGCGTTGCTGAATGTGGCATTTCATTTGCCAACATAAATAGGTAAGCAATTTGGTCATAAAATAGTACTGGAAAAGAGTCAAACAGACAGGCTACTAATCTACTATACTAAGCAACTCATTTCAATGTTAATGGCAAAACAAAACCATTTAGATGAAACAGTACTTGCTCTTTACTAAATTATAAGTTTAGTAATTAGTTTTATATGAACATTCGATCCAAACTAAATTAATTATCAAGCATATTCAATTTAGAGTTTCGATCATATTGTCTATGACAAATTAATCTGCATGCACTCTCGTTTTTCGAAGGCAACTAGTATTGAATTGCAATTCACATCCAAAAGAAAACTATTCGTGTACTAATTATAAATGGTTACAATCTTTTCCATAGAGAAAATATACATATATTATCCAAAATTCTAAATGTGCGAACTTCAATCCAAATTAGGTACAACCCGAGGATATATTACCAAGACTAGTACAGGAAGTGTAACATCTACTATCAAGATGAAAAAATACAATATATCAATGAAATTCATCATAGGATTAAATTGCAACCAATCCAAAATGGATCATATAGTAGCACGGGAATGGATCATATAGCAGCACGGGGCTAAGTGGACGTGGGAGGCGGCGGCGGTGGGGGTAGACCTGTTCAAGGGTTGGGCTACCCGTCCAAGTCCGTAAGCCCGCCCGATATTTGGGAGGGCTTGGATAAATTTTGAAGCCCGTTGGATGGGCTTGGACAAAATTTTAAGACCCGTTTACAAAATGGCCGGGGCTCAGCCCGTATGCTTAAATAATTAGATTATTTTATTTGTTTTTAATTAGATTGACTAGTTAAAATATTCATTAGATGTGTAAATTAATTATTTTGATAAAAAATATATATGTTAATTAAGCTTTACTATCTTAGATATAATATATATTATTAAATAAATAATAAATATATTATAAATAATAAATAATGAGTTCAAAATAAATAAATAATATATATTTAATTGCTAAACGGGTGGGTTTAGGCGGGTCTTGGACAAAGTTTTTTTAAATTGGGCGGGTTTGGGCATAAGTTAAGCCCCGTTTAGTCGGGTCGGGCCGGGCTTGGACAAGCCATATAAGTATAGATNAAAGCTTGGGCCCAG